>JAODUO010001944.1:100000-108080 GCA_025642075.2 Ridgeia piscesae | reverse complement strand
AAAAAATGGGCCATATCGCAAGAAGGATATTGATATGCTAGAAAAGAGTACAAAGGAGAGCAACCAAAATGATACCAAAACTCAGGAATATTAGTTATGAAATGCGTCTAAAAGAATGTGGTTTAACAACACTAGAAACCAGAAGATTGAGAGGAGATCAGATTGAGGTGTTTAAAATATTGAATGGATATGAAAATATTGACAGAAATATTTTTTTCACAGTCAAGGAAGAGAGAAGGACTAGAGGACATGGAGTTACATTAGCAAAGAAGCAGTGTAGACTAGATATTAGAAAATTTTCATTTTCACAAAGAACAGTAAACGAATGGAACAGATTATCAGCTGATTGTGTAGGTGCTAGTAGTGTTAATATATTTAAAAATAAAATCGACATATACCTAAGAAGGGCGGGGTATACTTAGATAGATAGGTTGGACTCTCGATAAGCCAAATGGCTTCCTAGTCCACCTGCCATCTAGAGTTGAATCTCTAGGTGGCAATCTTGTTAAATCTTGTTAAATCATACCCGCCAGAACGCACAACTCGCGTGTTGCAGAAACGAGGAAAACGGAAGCTAAAGGCATCGTAATGGTATTCAGCACCGAAGACCCAGTTAATACATTATCATCATCATCGTCGTCATTGTCATCGTCATCGTTAACACAACCACCACCATCATCATCATTATCATCCTCTTAGAGATATTATTTATTAATTTATTTATTATACAAAAATAATAACTTTAATGGATAATTTATCCCCAAAAAAATAAAACAATAATATTATACATAAAACTTTCTCCGGATCTGCCAGGTGGCGCCCTCCAGTGTCATCATGAAACTACACTGGCAGGTACATAGTTTTGCAATAAAAAACAAATTACATTATTTTAAAACGGACGTGTACACCTTTGGAGCTAACTTCCTCAGAAGGCACTCCTAGATAGAATGATTCGAAAAAAAGTCCCTTCAAATCCCCCAACTTCGCTCCGCTGACAACAAAATGGCGTTACTCATGACGTGTTTGGGATCAGTGCCTCCCGACTCCGTCGAAAAGAAGCGCACAATAGGGGATTTTTTAGGTGTTCTTCTCTTTAATCGTCAGATGGCGCCACACTGACCAATCGCTTCTCCGCGAAACGTATTGGTGGCGAGACCATTCAAAGCCATTACAACGTTTCCTTCGTTTTCTGCAAAATGTGTCCAAAATGTTCTTGAAAATCTCACAGCCCACTTAATCCCCATCAAATCTCCACCAGGGCGGCCTTATATATCCAATAATAGCGTAGAGAAGCTGAATGGCTATCAGGCCAATTAAGAAATTAAAAATAAAACAAGGATATAGTTTTATAAGATAATACTACTTTATTTAAAAAAATCAACATTAAACTTACATTCACACAAAATAAACAGAAATACAAATTTGCAATTGTTTATATATGAAGCAGGGATTATGACAGGATTAGCCTGGATTACCGAGTCTCCGTGAGATGGCAGCACTTTTAGCCCCTCACAGCCTCACAGGAATAGCATTCCAAAGCCGACTGTCTTCTCGGCCTAGTTACGCAGCCGAGCGAAAGTCGGTTAAGCGAGACTGTCAGCCTTCAGAACCGCCAAACGGTCTTTTTCTCCAATACTGACGGGTTCCGACATTCCAAAACATCGGCATCGAATCATTCATCATGAAAGCTCAGATACGATCACGTAGCTAGTACGAATGGACAATTCGCGAATACCAAAGGTAACCTCCTTCTCCTTTCTCCGAGCTGGCATCTGACACCAGAAACATAGGCGGAAAATAGCTCAGATGAGCTAGTGTTATCAAATTCACATGTAAACCGACGTTAATAAAGCTTCTTGTATCTTTTATAGGCGACATGACCAGGCGCTAGAAAGACTGCCTAAAGGCATCAGCGAGGAACTGCGGCCTCTCGTCCTTGGCTGGGAATCACGACCATTCGTAGCATCTGATGTAAGACCACAATAAAGTGCTCATCCGCCATTCCCCGTGCGACCAAAGAGTACCCTTTAAAAGCAGCATTATGCAGGTTGTCTGAATTTCTGTGAGCACATATGTAGTGTGGAGTGATTAGAAATTATGTTTTCGTGCTGCGTGGCATAAGAGCTGTCAAATTATGACAGCTGTCAGTCGGTGCATTTCTGCGTATTAATACAGTTGTCATTTTGTTTGGTGATGTAATCAGGGGCAATCTATGGGTGGTTCAAGTAGAAATGGAGAGGTGTAAGGTTTGAAAGAAGTTTGTAGGAGCCTGAGGTATTAAAAGTTCACGAATCTTTCACAGAACTTCTGTCTATGGAGGGTAAATATGCTGTGAAATTGTCAACAACAGAGCTCATCAAGATTAGTAGGAAATGAAAGAAACGTTATAATGGTCGCCTATGGGAAATGCAAATGTGGTCTGACTCCATCTGGACCAAACGCGTCAAGCCCGCAACCAGAAGAGTCAATATATCAATTATGCACTATACCGGTCTCAACTGCGGCCGTATCTGTGCATCTGAGTTTAGAATCTCCTCTCACGTTTTCGTCGCTTGCAACTGACTTCCAGGATGGTAGTATATCTAGCGGCCTTATTTACCATTCATATTACGTTTATCACAAAATTAATTGCACATTAAAGGGATTCCTTTTATGCCTATATACATTCAAGGTGTACTGTGTCAAAATGTGTTCATTTCCTATAAGTATGGAAGAGTTAACGTTCCGCTGTTCGTCGCACCCACATTTTGCGCACTAGGGTCACAGTTGTTTGTGTATCGGCCAAACACACCAAAACACAACTGTGCATGGTATTGGTGTTTAGTTGACATCTTTATTTTTGATAAAAACGGACTATCCCGTTTTACCCGCACAATTCCCATCTTACCCGCATATAGGAGTAGAATGGGATTTGGATCCAGGAAATATGGGATGCATATTTAGTTGTGTCACTCGCTAATGTGAAGTGGTCCTACATATTCAGAATAGTTATGTTAAGCAACTGATATATTAGCGCTAGTAAACTACATTAAGAATAGCAAAGATATGCGATATGGTAAGGTCGTATAAGCAAAATGTCATACTTCTTTGTGAATTTGACTGCCGTACCTTGGGCGGATTACTATTCCTGTATAATTATGTAATTTATATATCTCACATCTTTATGTAACTTAGTGAGCTACTAATTAAATTAAGCGATCTACTGAAACAGACATATTGTCAAAGTAAATTGCATTTTTAATGTTTTTCAATGAAACATACAAAAAACAAGACGGCATAACAAGCACAATTATTGATCCCATTTTGCCCGCATTATTATATCCCATTTCCCCCGGAATTGGCACCGTTTAATCAAACTGGATACATTAATTATCGCCCACTCTCACGAAAAACTATTATACGCTGAAACACTCATAAACTAATACTACGTCCTCACGACATTCGAAATATGACAAGTTGTTACTTAGCAAATTTAGATGGATCGTCAAACAAACAATTTATCAAGGGGTCAAAGCTAAGGATTACTAACGATTGTTTCAATCCGCGCGAAGAATTGCATACAATTGGTTTGTATAGTAGTCAGCAGATCCGACTACGCTAGATGGAAGCGATAATACGCTTTGTGGCAGCACTATTCTTTGTATATAGTAAAGATTTCCCATATTGCCCGAGTATCCCGTTTTACCCGGGTTTCCCCTACTACTTATAAATAAAAAAAATTATATATGGTAAATGAATGCATAACGTTGTATTATCTGCGCAAAAAGCTGATAAATATTTGTATTTATGCGAATAATTCTGGGACTGCTGTCACGTGGATGATTAATTATGCAGCCCGATTACGATGGATATTCCTACACGCGCTGTGAACCACGCAATGACCGTTGACTTCAAATACTGTGAACTTGTCTGGTAAAACCGAAGTCAGGCGAACTGAGCCGAATATTCCTGACATTGTCTTGTACGGATAATATAGGCAGAGCCCAAACTAGACGATCCGCATATGCGTATTTTTTTCCGAAATGTTTTCAGGGTTATAAGAGATTAATAAAACACATTTGTAATGAAATATGTTCATACAATTACGTGACAAAATTTTGTTACCAGGATAAATAAAAATTGCGTACATTACAAAGTGTTGAACATGTTCAAAGAATCCCTGTAACAACGGACACTGTTTGCCAAGTTTCGCACTTTGAGTTTTTAGACAATGGCAGCTTAACGCCGATAAACTTAGCCGGGGAGGGCAAATTAATTCAGGTTGCGTAATTCGATTTCTTTTCGCGATGACGTAATCATCACGTCAGTTCCTGTTGGTCCAAGCAACAGTTCTATCGAGGCTGCCATTCAAGCACAGTGCATTCCGGCTTGGCACTGAGACCGCTGACCAAGTTGCGTGATCACAGCCTGTTAAATATCACGGCCGAGGCTTCAGTCATCAAGTTATCTAGCCGTGCAGGCAAACTTCGACTTCAGCCGCACACGAAAGCGAAATCAACGAGGACGCCTAACGGTTTATGTGTTCAAAACTAAGCCATGATTATGAAGCGAACAGTCCGCTGAACTTGAAGACACACGGTGCGGTAGTTTGTATCATTAATCTGTTCGGAAATCCGATGTGTGTGTGTGTGTGTGTGTGTGTGTGTGTGTGTGTGTGTGTGTGGGGGTGTGTGTGTGTGGGGGTGGGCTGCGTGTGTACGTGCTGTGCGTGCGTGCATGTGTGTGTTTGCAATGTGCGTGCGTGCGTGCGTGCGTGCGTGCGTGCGTGCGTGCGTGCGTGCGTGCGTGCGTGCGTGCGTGTGTGTGCACATTCGTGGTTTGTACGGTTGTGAAATTATTTTATTTGAGCTAATAGATGCATGTTGTATAACAAATATAATTTGTAACAATCGTTACGCACATTAATTAGATTCGTGTACGATCTTGAAAAACTTGCTGTTTGAAGTTGTGTGTAGCGACAACCACTTCGTTAAGACGCGAGTCTCGTCTTTGTTGCCCTAGTAGCTGCCGTCTTTATTGCCGTGGTAGCGTTGTCTTTGTGGCCTTCGTAATCATCGTCTTTGTTGCTGTAGTAATCGTTAATCTTCGTTACTTTGGTGGTCCTCATCTTTATTGTAGCCGTCGTCTGTGTTACAGTAATTAGAAAGCGTCATCGTCGTTGCCGTAGCAACCGACATACTAATTAATAATTACACTGCGAAGTGACAAGACACTTATACACACACGGACCATGACGGAAGTGATGTGGACACTACATCTACCCATAATCGCCAGCCTATACGTCGTAGCCGCCGTTCTCACACCAGGTATTGCAAGAATGACCCTGCCGTAGAGTGAAGCTCTTCTGGAAGGGAGCTTTAATTATACTACATGCAAAATTAAGTAACAGCTGGCAATCGCTGATTTGTGCGTTCATGTGTGTGTTTGTGTGTGCATTCATGTTTGTGTGTGTGGGATGGATGTTTGTGTGTGTGGGATGGATGTTTGTGTGTGTGTGTGTGTGTGTGCGTGTGCGTGTGTCGTGTGCGTGTGCGTGTGCGTGTGCGTGTGCGTGTGCGTGTGGTTGCGTGTGCGCGTGCGCGTTCGTGCGTGCTTGTGTGTGTGTGTGTGTGTGTGTGTGTTTGAAGTGGTGTAAGTAGGTACGTTCCTCCGGGCATACGTGAGTGTGTGCATAAGTTAGCGCCCACAGTGACACGAGCAGGCACAACAAGTGGCAACGGCGTCTCTCTAGGACAACTCAACGTTGCGTGCGCCCATGGAGAAGACGACTAATTCGAGTAACGTGTACTTTGGTTGTAACTTCAGGAACAGTGAGACTGAAAGCATGCGCTGTACTTGTCATTCCTCAGTCGGCTGTGTCCGTGTATGCAGTGCTATTTTATACTATATATGCGCGTGTGTATGTGTGCGTTTGTGTATTTATGTATATGCGTGTCTGTGTATGCGTGCATGTGTGTATGTCTGGTGTGGTGAGCGTGTGTGCAACATTACATTTTCTTGAAATATTTTAAATAGTGAACAAAATTTAAAAGATCCATGAGCCCATGGAATCTTAGTGAAACGGATCCGAGATCCAGCAGCATCTTAGATACATTCGTCTTATAGGCGAGTTCGTCTTTCCTTCGGAGATCCGAATTGAAGACCGCTACTTCCGGTCGGAGTTCGCTGATCCCACGTCGAACTTATACCGGGAGCTGAAGCAGGAAATGGAAGCTAAGGTGGTATTTACTTGGCATGCACGTGTTTGCTTTCAGGGCAGAAACTGTGCGGCAGAAATACTTTCTACCCGGGCGGCAGAAATACATATATCCCTGGTTTCTGTCGTAAGGACAGAAACTCCCAAAATGTAGTCAATATTGACATTCCTGTTTCACAAGCATCTGTAATGCCGCCAAAACTAGTTACCTTCAGTGCGAATCATCTATCAGCACTCTGATTGTTTTCAACCAACAAAATACCCATTGATCCCAACATCAATGTATTTCACCCAGCAATACTAATTATTGAAGATGACACTTGGCAGCAAGTGAACCCCAGGGCCCTGGCAACGATCATAACGTGGTCTTTACCTCTAAATGTGGGTAGAGGTTTCTGACTGGAAAGTATGCCCCTTGAGGGGAAGTCTTTGTGGCTTAATGTCATTCATCACTGTGCAAACATGTTAGAATAAATGGTTGTGTAGACAAGTATACAACATATTCTATAAAAAGAACATGTGTATATATAGCATATACGTTCTATTGTTGGCATGTTTGCCGGGCAGAAATACGTTCTGCCATAATTGGATAGGGTAGAAATACCCTTCCGCCTGGTAGAAAACTGCCAGATAACTACACGATTGTGAAGAATCGTGCACTTTTTGATAAACAAGCCCGAAACGTCGTGCATAGTTATACACTTAAAATATAAAACATTTAGACACCGTGACGTCACTGAGTTTCCCCTGGGTCCACTTGGGAGCCATTTAAAAATGGTAACCGAAACTGGATTTCCCCACGTCTCAGCAACTGCTTCACACGGAGCAGTACTATTGGGCTCAACACAGTCGCTTCCCGGGGAAACGCATTTAAATATTTTGTCTTTGACATTGCCCGATATTCACATCCGCCATTTTAAAAGATGGCGGTTGTCAAGAGTAATTATTAGATAACATAAGAAGTGGATTTATTTTCCATACTGTAGAAATACAAAATTATAATACATTTCACTTAACTTTCAGTAAGTCTTAATTGGAATCTCTATCATCCTGGCTGTATGATGCACCTGTACTAAATGATGACACATTTGATACAGGTGCAACATACACTAAGGAGGATGGAGATTAAAGAGTGTGCAATTGAGTTAGGTCCGGTATTTCAGCCACTGTTTAAACAGTCTGTGGATATAGGTGTGATTCCAACCATCTGGAAAACGTCTGTAGTGGTACCCGTCCCTAAAATGTCATCACCGTCAGAGTTAAACCACTTCAGACCTGTGGCCCTAACGTCCATCGTCATGAAATGTTTTGAAAGACTGATTTTGTCTCACATTCTCCCACATGTTCAATCTCAACTGGACCAATATCAGTTCGCTTACCGTTCCAGAAGAGGCACTGACGATGCAATAGCTTGCCTCCTACACAAACTATTTGAACACATGGAGACAGCTGGTAACTATGCTCGAATCTTATTTATAGATTTCATTTAAGCATTTAACACAATACAAAGGCATGTCATGATTGATAAACTACAGAAACTAGAAGTTCCAGCCGCATTTGTTCACTGGGTTTTCAGTTTCTTAAGTAATCGCCCGCAGTGTGTTCGAATGGGTGACATAAAGTCACCAGTGCTGGTTAGCAACACAGGTGTGCCTCAGGGTTGTGTTCTGCGTCCATTTTTGTACACCTTGTATACAAATGACTCGGAGTGTTGATTCATCTACCCAATTTGTGAGGTTTTCTGATGATACAGCCATGCTCGCTCTTTTGTGTGATTTTGTCTCATACCAGTCATATCTTTCTTCAGTGGTACGTTTCTCTAATTGGTGCAGTAACGATTTTCTGCATTTGAATGTTTCCAAAACGAAAGAAATGTGCATCGAC
>JAODUO010001944.1:67500-87500 GCA_025642075.2 Ridgeia piscesae | reverse complement strand
TATATATATATATATATATATATATATATACATATATAATCATAATAATAATCATACACACAACACCACGCACACACACACACACGAACACCACCACACACACACACACACACACACACACACACACACACACACACACACACACACACACACACACACACACACAACAAAACACACACAACACACAGAGTGACAGAGAGAAGAGCGAGATAATGGATATATATATATATATATATATATATATATATATATATATATATATATATCACAAATATTAAAATTTAAGAGAGAAGAGACAGAGAGAAAGAGGGAGAGATGGGGAGAGAGAGTAGAGGGATAGAGGAGAGAGGAGAGAGGAGAGAGGAGAGAGGGAGGGAGGGAGGGAGGGAGGGAGGGAGGGAGGGAGGGAGGGGGAGGGAGGGAGGGAGGGAGGGAGGGAGGGAGGGAGGGAGGGAGGGAGGGAGGGAGAGACAGACGACAGACAAACAGACAGATAGACAGACAAACAGACAGACAGACAGACAGACAGACGAGACAGATAGTGTGCAGTGTGATTCGTTGGCCAACACACAATATGTGGGCTACAGCGGCTGTTGTCTGATGACAGATTTAGATTTTAGTGACTTCGTGAAAGAAATCTTGCCAGCAGCATTGGTGTATTATAATGACACAATCAGTCGCTGAATTTCGTATAGGATAGAACTGGTTATATCAACTTAAGACTAAACATGTTCCGGACCAACGTCACTTGTGATTTAGATATTGGCGGTCGTGGCAGACGTTTTTAAGTCACTTGAATTCCAGAAATGACTATAAATATAGATCATATTCTTGTTCTTCCCTGGCTTTTCCCTTTTCTGTGGGATCGCCGGTGTGGTTGTGGATTGTCTTTCCCTAGGTTGCCCTGTTCATCCCCTCGACTACTTCGAGAACCACGGTGTTCGTGTCTGTTTTACAGACGTCTTTACATCTGGTCATTGGTCATCCTTTCTCTTTTGTCTTTTTGGACGATTGTGTTACTCTGGTTGTTCCTCTAATACATTCGTTTGTGATCTTATCTATCTTTGTTCCTCGTTCCTCCACACATCCACCTCAACATCCTCATCTCATTCGTCATACTTCTTGTCGGTTTATGCTTGTCCAGGCCTCTATTTCGTACAGCATTGCTGGTCTGACTACTGACTTATAGATCTTCAACTTCACTGGCATCCTCCTGTCGCACAACAAACACTCCATTGCGTAGATTATATTATTATTATTTTCCATTTGTTTGCATCCAGTAATTCTTCAACACTGACACGTGTGACATTTTTACGTAGTACGATCCAAACACGCGCCACTCGACCACTGTTGAAATTACTGAGGCAGGCCGGAGAGATGACGACCACGAGCATAAGAAAACATGCAGTCTGGAACAGGAACACACGTAGCCACGACAAGAGCACTCAGCTACAGTTTATATGAAATATTTAACCGACAGCTATTGACAAAGATACATTAGAATTTTAACAATTAAAGCCACTGTCAATATCGCCGGAGTGGCAGTATCATTTCCCAAGGACTGCTCAAAGTGCTTTATACTTTACTTCCCTGGCACCATCCAGCCAAGATGCATTTAATATGCAAAGGCAGCTCGTGCAGATATCACACACTGTCTATTGCTCATTCATACAGCTAAGTAAACTGGAGTAATGTAGAATGAAAAATAACCCGGGTTCGATTCCTGTGCTGCCGTGTTAAACCCATGGGCGAGTTTTATTCACTCTACATTGCTCCAGTTTTCTCAGCTGCATAAATGTGTACCTGTTCGACAGTGGTTGATATGTGTACGAGCCTCCGCGCATTAATTGTAGCATATGGCTGGATGTTTCCCAGAGAAGTTGAGATGGTGTCTGATTGAACAGGTCTGTCGGGGAAGTAAAGTGTAAAGCGCTTTGAACAGCCCAAAAGACTAGATACTGCTCTGTATAAGAACTTACCTTTTTATACGTCTGGTGGGAGATTATTTGTAGAACGACTTTAGGGAAACCATTTAAACGATTGAATAGCAGAAAGTGTAACTGCCGAGATGATTGAAATAGAACGAGTGAAAAGGTGCTAGCAAGCGTTATATGAGTGTCTAGATTGTGCTCTGTGTTGTTCATTTTCGCTGGTTTGTCTATTTTGTTGGTACTACGTCAGAGATTTATGGTCTAATGAGAGGTCCATATTTACATATTGGGATGACGTCGTACATACGTGAGATGTAGACACTATGCAGCGTATAGACACCTCGGTGTTTCATAAGCAAATGGTTACCACATATGCTTCTGGAAATGGAAATATGCAGTGTAACAGCTCGGGAATACACGGGTATACAGTAAATTGAGTTCGAAGGACATATTGCCACATTTGAAAAGTTCTAAGACCCATACAGGCAGCACAGGGATCGAACACTTGTTTTATTAGTCGATATTGCGAACCTCTAGCCATTGCATCCCTGCGCCACTGCGCCACTGCGCCACTGCGCCACTGCGCCACTGCGCTAATGCATATCGGTTTGTTAGAATATGTATTTATTGCAAACGTTCGTTGAGCATAATGTGACACATGAGATAATAATAATAATTGTAAAACGTCTAGCTCAGAGGCACAACAAACAAAATCATTTAGCTGGTCATACACGGGGACAGGCAAAAGTTGTCGTAGGTGAACGTTGTCAAAGACATCGACTTTGTCCGAATCGTCAGTCATGCTAAGTAGTTCTAATTATTTCTATCACTCGGCAGGATTCTGTTAACGGACTAGTCTGTATACACTGTTAAGCGTTGTGATCTTATAGTGGCTCATTGACCTAGTCGGTCTCTTCCAGAACATTTGCGCCAAGTCGAAATTTCCTTGCTGGTCACTGCCAATGTGCTTTTTATCATGAATAGTTCTTCTACGTCCTAAACTGACTGGGGTGACAACTCCTATTGAGATGTAAACGTCGAATTATTTGAAATAATGTTTTTGATTATAATGTTAAATTACAACACATAACAAAATATTTCACTTGTAAAGATAATATCTAACCTTAAAGGGCAAAAAACGGCAACGGTTCGTGGCGTACACCTAATAGAGTTAATATAAAGTAACAATTTCCACATATACTCAATTGTTTAACGCCAGCCGTTTACCTGAAAAATATTTTTAAACACCCAGCCATCGAAATACTATGAGCTAGGCCACTGTCGACGAAGAATGACGTCACTACGCTTAGGCCTCTCCACAGATTAGTTATTCATAAATCCGTCTGGAGGCGTTGTGCGCAGAGAAAAATAAAAATGGCGTGTTTGTTATGGATTATCTAAATCGGATCATTTAACGGATGCAGAAGTATCTGGAGATAGATTCCAGCCGCAAAGACAAAGGCATGTATTGGAAGATACACTAGAGGCGAGTGACCACGAAAAGAAAGACACACGGGAAGCTGAACGTACAAAAAACAAAACTAGCAGAAACGGTGTCAACTGGTGGCGGTGCCGAACCAATTTGTTGATGCGGTGACAAGTTTGTCTGCTGTCATGAAATAGCTGCAACTCGGCAACGCGCGGATCATATTGATGAAGGTAAATATTAAGTTGTCTATTATTGTTATTGCTTAAATATTATTATCCTGAGGTCCGGACTGCGTAATGATCGTATTATTATGACAAGCGAAATATGATCGCTTAGCTTGGGCCAGCCGGGTCACCTCAGTGACCTCAGGCTCAGGCTTGCCGCATTCAACTATTAGACTAAGTGTGTGTCACGTTTTATGGTAATAACACATTTGTTAAGACTTGGTGGGGTTTATCATTTAACATAAATTGTATTGAATAGTTCCAATGAAATTAAATGAATCAGGTCCCACAATTGTGCAGGTGTGTCTATTGTGGAGAAAAAAAATCCATTCAAATGAATAGTCAATACCTTGCTGTTTTTTGCATCCCCCAGGTGTGGACACCCATCACATTTGTAATAACAGCAGCTATATTGATTCATATATCATGATCTAAATGCACCGCCTACACAGCAATGGCAGGCAGTTACGATTATTTTATTTGAACATAAACTGCAGGGTTATCTTCTCATCATTTTGCATGTGTCTTATGGAGTCATATATAAACATAGATAATGAGTTTGTTTCAAATAACCCAGAGATATTAGTGACGAGGTGAATACAGGAAATGTGTCAGAATTCATGCTTTGTGAAATTATGTTCATTCAGAATAATAATCGATGTTTGCAATGATTCACATAAAACATTTCTTAATGTTCGATTTTTTATTACAGGTGGACTGTTGTGTATTACGAAAAGTCGGATTTGAAACTCTCTGCTTCAAGCAACTGGTGCTTCGGAATTTATTGGTTGCACTGAACCATATACAGATAGATAACTAGCAACTAGATCCATCAACAAACAAGTAAGTATACTGTGCATACATTTTATATAATTATGTTGCAATAAACGTTAATGCATCAAATAAGAAGCAACAATACAACATCAAACAAAGTAGCACTATAAATAAAAAATAATAGTTATCATTACTTATAGATACAACACATGGAACCATTATAATTTTTATGTAGTGAAAATGGCAGGTATATTTGTGAACATATTGCCTAGTTCCTACTACTGCCAAAGTATAGAATGGATCATAGAGTAAATTATAGTGCCTAGTCTTTTCACGATAATAATCTAATTGACATTTTCTCTGGTTATCCATTATGAGATGACAACCCAAATATGTGAATGCAGGGAATGGAGTTGGCATTAGAGGTTTTAGACAATATGTTTATGTTTGACAGCTTTCAGAATGGTTCAATCAAATTAATAAACATTTCTTGAGCTTACTAGCCTAGGATGCCTGGGACAGGACGTGGGCGATAGCAAGAGCAGATAACATCAATCGTGATGTCATTCCTACAATGAATATAGTGCTTGCATTAACTGATTAGTATTTAGACAACTTTGAAACGTTTTTCTACATGATTATAAACATGTACTATTTTTTTAAATTTCATTTGATAATCATGTAAGAAGTCATTGTTTTAGTAACCAAACACTAGCCAAATTAGTAACCATAAGTTAAATAACAACACATTGACCAGGAATTCCACTATCACATTCCACTCCCAATTATCACTTGTTGTTCTAATCTTAAAGTTTCACTTTGTATCAATGTATATACAGTGACTGCATTTTTATGTATTTTTATATTATATTTTAATACATTCAGTGATAATGACGTGTTATTTATTTTATTTTATCAAAAACAGAGAAGTTAGTAATTACACAAGTAGCTGTATTCATAAGTGTACACAGTAACTGATTACAGGTATGTTTTGTCCCCCCATGACATAGTTACTAGGAGTTCATTCAAATGCCATACCTGTATTATCTTAGAAATATGAAGCAATACTGCAATTACTATGTGCTACTTTATACAGCTTGGGGCAATGTGAAGAGAACTGTACAAGCAAGGATTCAAATGCAACTTATCGCAAAAGTCCCCTTGTCGCAAAAGTCCCCTTGTAGTTGCGACTGCTGTCATACCTTCATAGAAGTGCTGTCTCTTGGGGCAGGTAACTCTGATACACCTCCACCTGTCCAGTATGACAGAATTTACTGAGCTAGGGAATGGCTCCCAGAAAGTGCCGTGCTGTGATGACTGACTTCAGGCAGGGCATTGAATGCTGCTGAACCTTGCTCCAGATACATTGTCGTATCTTCTTCCTCAACAATTGCAGCGTGTGCACATGCGTGTGGATGCCACAATGTGATACAGGAGTGACAATCACCGTTCTCTGTAACCAGCAACAAAAGAACGTGAAATAATTCATTCCATCATCACCTAATTGGCATTTCCTCTGGTTATTCATATGAGATTACCAGAAAGTGAGAAACACAGCCATATTGTGAGAATGCAGCAGACAATATCAATCAAGTGTATGAATTTTCACTCTATAATTATCTAGAATAAAACTTATCTTTTTTCAATTATCACTTACAGGTGACAATAGATCTTTAACCAGTGGATACCGAGGTCACATCTAAAAAGCTGATAAAACATTAAAATAAACACAACTTGTTGCAGATAAAATGAGTAGTTTAAAGGATGATATAGTTTAAAACATGCATGCAGCAACTGTCCATGGATTTCAAACAATCATTGAATTCCACCAGCCATTAAACAGTCATAAATACCGCTACTCGAAGGTGAAACTAATTTTGAAAGTGGGTTGTCAAAGTGCATGCAGAAATTTGAAAAAATTATGATAAAATAGTCAGATGTGTATCTCATAATTGAAAACTAACAGAAAAATGCAACTAACAAAACTTTGTAAAAACTTAATGTTTAAGTACATACTGACTGAATTTCTAGTTTTCAGCATCATACAATTTTCACTGTTTCTTAGCACATATCTGAACACCCTGAGCATAAGCTTTCCTAGCTGTATTAATCAATGTCACCTTACTCTGACATAGCCTACATTCACATCGATGGAAATAAATGTCTATGTCACTATGAGCGGTTACTGAATTTACGTAGAAGTGCCAACGACAATCCAAGGCCACGGTCCCTCCGCCGATGACATATTATCACCCATGAGACGTGTCGTGTTCAAGTTCAGTTATTCAAATCAAGTTTCTTCTAAAGGCTAAATCATTTATTCTTGCATTGTACTAAATTCTGCGATGATATAAATTGTGCTATTGTCCTAGCTTGGTTCAAATATATCTTAGTCTTTACACATGATGACATGATACCATAGAAACAGATTAGCTATCATCGATGGACATCGGCATCGGGCATCGTCAAAACATCGATGATCGAGCCATCATCAATCGATAGCCGGTCTACGGAGGTCAACACTACTTTTAACAGCACAAAAACGTTACGTGTGCTTGACGTCTGCAAAAAACACAATTAAATACAAACGTTATACCACAGAAAAAATACTACATCATACTAACCTTCTTGCGATCTGATCATTGATGTCTCGGCCAGCTTGATATATGCGTTGCTTCGACGGTTTAGCTTTTAGGTCCATCCATGACAAAATATTGTCAGCACTGCCCCGGGTTTAAGAAGACGACGGTCGGCGACGTTTTGTTGGATCTTGTTCCATCAACTGGTGATATATGTCTACTTCATAATTACTTGTTGACCACAGATTTAGGTCTAAGCAGCTGCTACATGTCACGCCAACTAAACGAAGACTCGATGTTGTTGTGCCGTAGGCAAGCGTAGTGACGTCGCAGTAAGCTGACCGGCCTCAGCAGAGACCTAGAATGCCGCGCGCTTATTGGCCAGGCCAAGCCAAACGAATACGTCACCGGTTAAGATGGTGGTGTCTAGGCCATCATGGATTTCGTTAGATTTTTAGACTTTAAGGTCACATTCTGAGTAAACCGCTGACGTTAAAAAATTGAGTATATGTGGAAATTGTTAGTTTGTGTAAATTCTATTAAGTGTATGATACGAAACCGTTGCCTTTTTTGCCCTTTAAACTTAGGTCACCAAATAAAATTGGGTATAATTACCGAATAAATGTTTTACAGCGGGGTGGGGGAGGTCATATTTCTATGGTATAGTATATTGACCCGTGGCTTGTTAAACATCGAAAACTGTAAAACTTTGTCAATTTAGATGGTTACAGGCTTGTCGTTTTATTATACAAACATCACAGAGAAATGTCTACCTGGCAATAGCAAACAGTTTGTTTTGGGTGGCTGTAGGGGTGGGGGTGGGGTCACATTTCTATGGTATAGTATATTGACCCGTGGCTTGTTATATATAGCCAAACTGACAAAGTTTACAGTTTTTTTGTTATGTATGACAAGCCACAGGTCAATACTACACCATGACCCCCACTGTAAAACATTTATTCGGTAATTATGCTTGTATGAATAATACACCATCACATAACCATATAAATTGGCAAACATTTTTATAACATTTACTATTATGAGCCACGGGTCAATATACTATACCATAGAAATATGACTTCCCCCAACTCATTTCATTTGCCTAAGGCAGTTACCAGAACGTGTACAAAGCAGAATTAAATATTGGTGTTGGTGAAGTGTCAAAAAATGCTCACTGAGCAGTATCAGTATGAAAACGAGATCGTTCACCTGGATAAAAGTATTATGGCATAACAATAATATTATTAATGTATCAAAGTGCAATATTGCATAAATATAAACAAAACATTAACTTCAATGTGATTAATACTCAAATACATAAAAAAAATCCATGAAGAAACAAGGGGTGGGTTATTTTTCCATAGAGGGGAGGTCAATTTTCTGTTGTAGTATTTTGACCCCCGGGTCACTTTTCTAAGCGGGTCAATATTCTATCTGACACCGGTACAGAAAGGGTGGTTTGGCGATAGTGTTTGAACAGGCTAAGTCGTTGAATGAGACCACGCAATTCCATAGCAATGTAACCACAGCATACTTGTTTGTCAGCCGAGCGAACTTGACATTATCTAATATTATTTTGTTTTTGTTTTGTAGAAATCTGGGATAACGAGAAACATCTCCTTAAAAAGGTGAAATGGGAGAACTGTCACATGACCATCAACGACGTCATCCCATTTTGATTGTCTCTTCCGTGCATGTGACCATTGGGTGGCTAAATACATTCTAAATGCCAATACTTTTAATATAAGCATTTCTGGTTATGCAATGTACGATACATCTACTTTATGTTAAATGATTCGATGATACTATTTCCTCGTCTCTCACAAGAGTGTCAGACAAAATAACATATGTAGCATCTGCCATATTTTTATTATTATTAGATCGTCAGCTGTAATTTCTTAGGAAGGTACTTCACTCTCCACACTTTGTAAAGACTGAAGGATTAGATAGGCGTCGGTTTCTGTGATCAGCGCAGATCAATTCGTTTTCATCTGACTGTCACCAGAATACAATGTCGCAAACGGACGTAGAGTCCGAGAAAATGGTGCAGGAACTATTCAAATATTTTTTTTTGAATGTAACTCTAGTAGAGGTAACATGTCTGTGTTACAGCCGTGACGTCAGCCGTGACGTCAGTCAGCAGCGGATGGTCAGAAACGTGCTGATGGCGGTGACCTCCGGTTCCATGTCTCGTCAGCGCAATTTGATTTTCTGTACACTAAAAACATAAAATATGGTCTAATTTAACGATATTTAACAAGAAATTTTAACTATTTTTTTTAATAAATAATTTGTGATTATACTACTTTGTATTCCTACGTTATCGCGCACATATTATCCTGGACTGTAGCCATCTTATCTTGGAGTTGTTACCACTTCCGCCCTCGCGAAAACCTAAATGTCTGCCATTCCTAATGTTATAATATTACTAAGCACTATAACTAATAAACGCCATCGATAAGCTTATTTATTATACGTCTTCAGCATAAACTACTGAATGCAGGACTTTGTTATCAATGATTGTTCTTACGAGAGTAGCACCATTGACTCAAGATAAATTGCAGTGAAGAACACTCGCTTGTCTCACAGGTTTTCAAAACAAGGACATCAATGACAATGACAGAGTAATATAGTATAGAACGTTCCACCCCGCTGTGAAATTCACTGACACAGGGAACAATCACAGCGTCTACAACAGAAGTCTCCCACAGAGCAGCTCTCTCTCTCTCTCTCTCTCTCTCTCTGTCATCCTGTCATTTACATTATAAAAACGATTTTTGTTTAAAAATGGACTGCACGTTTTATTTATTTACTTTATTAAGTTTTATTTAATTTTAGTTATTTATATACTTATTTTATTAATTAGTTTATATTTTTATTGTTTTGCCAACAACTACGTCGCCGAGTGCTCGATAAAATAGTAATACTTTTTAGCCATATATATATTATATATATATATATTGCTAAAAAGTATATTATATATATATATATATATATACATACTAGAAGAATGCTAGGAAATATGAAATGCAATATTACAATTAAGATCGATCCTTAGACACAGTGTTCAGATTGAGTAGACATTCTGTCACCATATTTTAAATGTGTTCCAAACAATCGCTTGCACACAAATCGGAATTGTTCTGGAACTATAGATTTATATAGATTTATATAGGAAAATGAAAATCACAGCTACATCTTATAAACGCAAATGACATTGCCGACTCAGTATGAATCAGTCCAAGTAAACATAAACTTGTGCAACCATAACTGCAAATAAAAAGCGTATTAAGTCACACAGAACACGCTTCGAAACTTCATAAATATTTAATTCGTATTAACATTCACGTCCAGTATTTTAGTAAAAGCTATTATATATTTATTATATATTTATTATTGATTTATTATTTATTTACTATTTATTTAGTATTTACCATTTACTATTTATTGTTTATTATTTATTATTTTAGTTTTAGCTTCTATTTCTATTCTATTCTATTCTGTTTCGATAATTTAATAACTACATCTCGGTCAATATTGTATATAACTGCACAAATAAGGTGTCCATACCCATATCTTCAAGGTTTGTGATCATTAGAAGAAGAAAAAACTGAAACTACATCTAAAAGAAAATCTAAAATTACCGGCCTTCCGGCCTAAACACGTGCAAACGTGTTGAAATACAAGAATATATTTTTTTGCTTATTGTAATTTTCAGTTGTTGAAATGAAAATGAAAATGAAACTAAATAATAAATAAATAATGAATGAATAAAAAATCGTGTACTATTTCCGCAACGTTAATAACCAGGACACAACAACGCAGTAGGGCCTACTCTCAATATAGGGCCTAATCTCTTATAAACTGGTGCGGTGTTTTATTTCGTATAGCACACGTCCAAACTGGAAATAAATAGTGGCACAGTAGAATGATTACAAAATGAAGAGCCCCGTAACAATAGAAATATCATTATATATATATATATATATATATATATATATATATATATTAATACTCAGGGTTCTGCTAGTATGTATTATATTCACATTGAACATCAGCAGAGGATAAATATATATATATATATATATATATATATATATTCCATCGATCGATTAACTAACGTGAAGTCAAACGAAGCCAATTAGACACACATAGGCAGCACTCAGCCATTTAAATTTATTATATATTTATTATATATTTATTATATATTTATTATATATTTATTATATATTTATTATATATTTATTATATATTTATTATATATTTATTATATATTTATTATATATTTATTATATATTTATTATATATTTATTATTTATTTATTAGTTATTATTTATTTACTATTTATTTACTGTTTATCATTTACTATTTACTGTTTACTGTTTACTGTTTACTGTTTACTGTTTACTGTTTACTATTTACTATTTATTATTTATTATTTATTTATTATTTATTTATTTACATATTATTTAGTTTTTCTTTCTATTTCTATTCTATTCTGTTTTGATAATTTAATAACTACATCTCGGTCAATATTGTATATAACTGCACAAATAAGGTGTCCGGACCCATATCTTCAAGGTCAGTGATCATTAGAAGAAGACAAAAATACGGAAACTACATCTAAAAGAAAATCTAAAATCTAAAAACTAAATAAAAAAGTATCAAAGTAAAAAATCGAACAAAACAAATAAATAAAAACTAAAACCCGAACTTGGCAAACTTTTTCACCAACTTCTATAATCCTGTAAAATGTTTCTCCATAGTGAACATGGCGAATCAACTGAACAAGTATTTTCACCAACCTCTATAATCCTGTTTTGCATCGTGAACATGACGAATCCGCTGAACATTGCAAGTGCCGTCAGCTTCAGAACAACTCTAACACGCACACGTCGGTATGGTAACGACTTGAAACAGATCGCGCTATGACGATGCAAAACCATGGTGTCCGCACTGCAATGGAAAATAAGGGAAATAAGGGAAATATGGAAGATATGGAAAATATGGAAAATATAGAAAATATAGAAGATATGGAAGATATGGAAAATATGGAAAATATGGAAAATATGGAACATATATGGAAAATAGGAAAATATGGAAAACAAGGACAACATGGACAACATGGACAACATAGAAAATACGTAAGATTTCGAAAATAAGGAATATTTTAGAAAATATGGAAAATGCCTAAAATGTCGAAACGGTTGAACATATGACAACTATGCAAACTATGCAAACCGTGCTAACTATGCAAACTATGCAAACTATGCAAAATATAAATGTAAATGTAAATGGCAATGGCAATGGCAATGGCAATGGCAATGGCAATGGCAATGGCAATGGCAATGGCAATGGCAATAACAATAGCATCGTTAGAATCGTCTCGCTGTACGAAAGCTGACACATGTTTGGGTCGTGGAAATACTAAATTATGTGATACATTGTATAATTAACTCCCACTACAAACACCCATTAACTACTTGTGATTAACCACAAAATCGATGCAAATAGGAATATCATGTTGCCTGTTCGTGTGCATTTACAGGTAATATAGATATGTATAGGTAATGTAGCGATTTGATATAGCAGGTCTTGTGTTGTTAAAGGACATCGGTGCGATATTATTTTTCACCATGAAATTATGGTCGCTCCTATGACGGCGACATTATTGTCTTAACAGTAGCTATCAACTCCTGTTTGTAAAGTTTGTGATTGTGTTTTTATTTTTGGGTACAATAATAATAATTATAAGTACTAACAAGTGTATATATTATCAAATAGTAAGTAAACATGAAATTATGTGTGTGTGTGTGTGTGTGTGTGTGTGTGTGTGTGTGTGTGTGTGTGTGTGTGTGTGTGTGTGTGTGTGTGTGTGTGTGTGTGTGTGTGTGTGTGTGTGTGTGTGTTTGTATAAATGTGCAAACGAAATTGATATAACTTCAACAAATCTTGCAATGGTTTTGTTATGTTTTGCATTAGCGATGTCGCGAAACTCACCAGGGTAAATTCAATTATCGAATCGGCCAGACCTTAATGGTGACGGCCTGGACAACAAACGTCTATATAATTTAGATCCGCATACGCCAGCGACAGGCCGGATAAGCCGGCAATACACTCGACTTACACAAAAGTTGTGAAAGTTGTAGGCCAGTGGAGGTCTGTCTCAGGTGACGAAGACGTCGATGACTCAAGGAGTGGTAGCGCAAATCAAAACCAGAAGCCCAGATACAGACGTACTTAAGGTAGACTACTGCGTCTGCGGAAAATACACATTGGCTTCTTCAAACGTTGTACACTGCATGAAGTATAATTCTGTAAAGGGTTCTCAGTGTCTAGAAAGGCAGAAAGTATGAAATATGACACTTACAGTGAGCTGTCGTCTAGATCGTCTCATCTTCCTTGCTCCTCCCATGAATGACACGAATTGACTACTACATTAGTATAGTAGGTACACTTGGCACGGCGAGGACGGGAGGTAGGAGTCAAGGTGAAACGTCAAGGACAAATAACACGTGGCGCCACTGGCGGATAGGTCAAGAACTAGTAGTAGTCCTGTCTTGTTTTTTAAACTAGGTCCAAAAGTCAAAGGACAAGAGGTGCCCCCTGGCGGATATGTGATGAACTAGCACTGTCAAAATTCACATGTCCTATTTTTAAACTATATCAAAAATAGACAAATATCAAGACTGGGTATATATATTTTCCAACGAAATCCGCTCCAATCACACGTTAAACAGTTAAGAAGTATTTACAGACACAAACTATAGCAACATCAAACTAAACTAAAAACTAATCGAACTATTAAAACAACTCAAATCCAACTTCCAAATACAAATCCGTTAACTTTCGCTGCGCATTCAAATATCTCGTATCAACGTATTCATGCGCGCTGCTGCTAGGGAACCGCGTGCTGAAAATAGCTTTCGAATGATATGCCACATATGGGTATAGAAACTTATGTCTTAGGTTGTATTCGATCGCAAAATAGTGCGAGTTTAATTTCAAAATGTTACAACGTAGAACGATCTTCCCAGTTACAAAATACCCCAAAAACTTACACTTGGGTAATCAGGAAAATACTTGGTGAACGTATAAATAAGTATGTTAGCAAAAACATCGTAGTAAAATCTCAAAATGGACCGAATGACCTAAAAACACCTTTACGACGCGTTTACGGGCAAATACGCCTAACGACTTCCGACTGGTTTTCCTATGCCGCCACACACGCACGCACGCACGCACGCACACACGCACGCACGCACACACGCACGCACGCACGCACACACGCACCTACTTACTAAAGAGTCCAGGAATCGTGGCTAGTTTGCTTAAAAATACAAGCCGAAGTCATTAGCTTTGCATATATTATGCAGAAACAACATTACAATAATAATATACTGCTCCTAGTTAATAACAATATAAACTCAGAATAGCAATGGTAGGGGAACCAACCACATCCAGCCATTCTGTAATCAACGTTTACTGGATGGCTCCTCCACACACATGTTTTCACTATTTATAACAGTCAGCGTGGTAACTTCGTAGCATTACGTAACATTTCACCGTTTCATTGTGTTAGACAGGTGGTGTTTTCATATATTTAGCTACGTTGGCATTGTAACTTGTAGAACAATTTGAATATTTTAATGTTTCGACATGATAGCCTTGTCAAATATTCGTATTTTACTAAGTCAGTGTGATAATTTCCTAACATTTACCGCCTCAGCGTGGTCGTTTTCGTATGGTACGACAAGCTACAACAATGTGAATATATTGCAACCATCTGTGACTAATTTACAAAAACCAGAAATTTCCACAAAACTTAATGGTATAGAAAGTAATTTTCCGCAACAGCAGAACATTAACTTTATAATTAATATATATTTTATTTATTTGTATTAATACCAGCAAAACCTTTATTTATATTTATTTATATTATGTGTACTGCGCGAATGTATAACCCCAATATGATAAGGTTACTAGTATGGAAGAAGAAATTAGAATATTATATATATATATATATATATATATATATATATATATATATATATATATATATATATATTTGTCATATATATATACATACTTTATAATTAACATATATTTTATTTATTTGTTTTAATACCAGCAAACCTTTAAGATATATATATATATATATATATATATATATATATATATATATATATATATATATATACAGATTATACAAAATAAATATATTTATCTGCGCGGACGGAGTTATGAAATATAACCTTCAATTTGTCTCTATTTTAAGGCTTACCAATATGAATCATATGCATAAATATATAATTTCCCTCCTCCGGGCAGGTTAATATTATATTATAATGACGTAATCTGCGTGACTGGTGCCGTTGCTCATAGCAACCAGTGTAGCGTGGACGCCATACTGCGAAGTACAAATCCCTTCTTGGTGCTGCGATTCCGGGCCAAGTCGTGGGACAAATGCCTGTCGTATCATCGCAATTCAGGCTGCAATTGTCAACGTAGCAAGCCACACAGGCGAACAATTCAAAACCAACGTACATTCGCTATCGTACGGGAGGCGTACATCTGATCTAGTCTATTCCGACCAGTGGCACAAGGTAAGCCTAACGCTGAGTCTTGGGTTTGGTCTCGTTTGAAACGTTACGATAGTGGCGTGATTGCAACGGAATGGTTAAGCTTTATGGAATTATTTAAAGTAAAAGAAGTAAGTACACTGCAGCAACTCACTTATTTATAAGTTTGTGTATGTTTGAAACGTAATAACGTCGTGATTGCGTAGTTGCTCGCGATCAACGGACGTGTTCGAATCGAACGTTATATGGCGGTGCGCAGACAATAACCGCAAGAGTTCAAAGGTCATCACACCGGAAAATGAATCTGATCCCGATCTTAATAACATCTGGTGGAAAACAGTGTTATCTGGAAATTGCTTGCTTCGTTAGTTATATAATCGTATCGGATGCTTACTGAAAAATATTTTTAAAGTGGAGATAGTAGATCTGTGCGCCATAGCGATCCAATAGCGACATAAACATATGCTGCATTTGAAGCGATGACACCTGTTGTTGACACGACCCATGCGCCAATATAATGTCAAACTGTAACCCAATGTATTGTTGACTATGATACTGTCACAGCCTGTTTGCGAATGTTTATAATTACATAACAATTTTCAGCTAGGCATAATTTAACAATTCACGATTTTTTTTTTAAAGTCAGTAGCAATACAGTTATCAATGCAACATCGCACGCTTCTTCATACTGATTATAGCAGACATGGAGACGTTTGTCCTACTTATAGCTCAATACTATTTGGGTATGTCAAATGTGTTAATAAGATACATAAATACTATTTACACCAGTTTCGGGTAATTTCTGTAGTTAACCAAAATAGTCCATAGCTAGAGTACATCTATATTTAGAGAAAGAGGTGCATTTTGGAAGGGATGCAGTTGTCACGTTTAGCGATCCATAAGCGTGTATAAATGGATTTTTTTGGGAACGTCAAGGCAGTGGTATTGTAGTTTTGGTTTGTTTGAATATCCGTCCATCCCCGAAATTTCACCCACGTTCCGCGTTAGTGATTGTTATAATAGTAAATTACGTTTAAACGCCATCACATCCGAGGCTACTGCAAGGGTGTTTATATCTTGTTATGTGAACGTTATTCCCAATTAAGGTATCCCCCAATCCGGGATCTCTTCTCTGTACTCTTGGGAGTACTAAGACCTTCGCGTCACACGAACTCCGTAGTGTGTAGCCAATGTATGAACCTGTGAAGTTTGTCATATCTTCAGGACACCGACGCACGATGTCATCAAAGGCGATGGAGTGGACACTCTGCCTACTGGCAGTGTCCAGCCTAACGACGGTCAACGCAGCTGCCCTGAAGCAAGGTATCTGTTCTTGCTGTTCGACCTTTTACAATGTCCGCGTGTAGTAGATATGCAAAGCATACGGGGTTTCTGTAAACACTTGCCTCTTCCTTACATTTTGTTGAGCTGTTTTACACCATAAATCTTGCGGCATAACAATGCTTCACGTTTCATCCAACCACCCTGTTTTACAAAGCGAATCACCAAAATCAACGCGCACCAACACTGACAAATGTCTAGGCGTTGATATAATCTCCACACAATCCACCTCGAGAATTCTGAACGAGGCTAGCTTATGGCTACCCATCATGCATTGCGGTAGATATACTTACTTCGTGCACACATTTGTGTATTCATCTCTGATGCGTAACGAGGTAAGAAAACAATTAATAACGCAAATTTATCTAGCTCAAGCTAGATAAATTTGTGTTATGCATCACAAATATGTTAGCTACCTCCTGCATGTCAAACATTAGAATGAAATACTAAACACTACATAGCGTATGCATAACCGAAAGTGCCTTTTCAAGAACTTTGTCTTCGATTAGAAATTCTATACGGGCACATGATAACTGAAAATGCTGTCTTACACGGATCTAAACAATTGAATAAAGTTTCATATGTCTGAAGAATTCTTATACTAATATATCTGCTCTGTTTTCAGAGTTCATATACACTTCAGAGATGCGCATTGTGGACAGATCTTTCCATCCAGAATATAGCGATTCAACGTCGTCAGCTTACAAAGCGTTGACCGAAGAAATGAAAACCAAAGTAGGTTCCACATGCAGTGTACTCTGGTTGGGCGGTTTTTGATCCGTTCGATGTCCTGTCAACGATCTCAGATATCCGCCTATCTTGCCTTACTAGAGACTATCTACAAACACCTCGACTTGATTCCCTTTCCAATCCAGCCTCGATTGCTAGTAATCGAAACCAGCGTATAGAACGACTGTTATTATACCGAGATTGTGGAATTCATACTCTACTCATACCTGGTTATGTGCATCAGTGGATAATTGTGTACACGTAGGCTGCGGGCAGCGTCGCTTAATACTTTCTAAAGAAATCGAGATGATGTTCAATTGAACAGGTCTGGCGACGAGTAAAGTGTGAAGCGATTTGAGAAATCTTAACGATTAGATAGTGTGCCATATCAGAGCGTACCTTATCTTTTTAGTAATATACTACTGTGCTACTATGCTACTGTACTACTGCACTACTGCACTACTGTTCTATTATGCTACTATGCTATTGGACTACTGTACTACTGTACTACTGTACTACTGTACTATTGTACTACTGTACTACTGTACTACTGTACTACTGTACTACTGTACTACTGTACTACTGTACTCACTGTACCACTGTACCACTGTACCACTGTACCACTGTACCACTGTACCACTGTACCACCGTACCACCGTACCACTGTACCACTGTACCACTGTACTACTATGATACTATGATACTATGATACTATGATACTATGATACTGAACTACTGTACTACTGTTCTAATATGATACTATGCTACTGTGTACTAATGTACTACTATGCTACTGTCGTACTGTCGTACTGTCGTACTGTCGTACTGTCCTACTGTCCTACTGTCCTACTGTCCTACGGTCCTACTGTCCTACTGTCCTACTGTCCTACTGTCCTACTGTCCTACTGTCCTACTGTCCTACTGTCCTACTGTCCTACTGTCCTACTGTCCTACTGTCCTACTGTCCTACTGTCCTACTGTCCTACTGTCCTACTGTCCTACTGTCCTACTGTCCTACTGTCCTACTGTCCTACTGTCCTACTGTCCTACTGTCCTACTGTCCTACTGTCCTACTGTCCTACTGTCCTACTGTCCTACTGTCCTACTGTCCTACTGTCCTACTGTACATGTTACTGTAGTACAGTAACACAGCCCGCGGAATATATACAGTAAATTCGTTGAGACCCTTCAAGAAGTACATTTTAACCTTGCGTTCCATGGGCCCATATGTGAGATACGCACATATGTCAGACACGCACATATGTCAGACACGCACATATGTCAGACACGCATATATGTCAGATACGCACATATGTCAGACACGCATATATGTCAGACACGCATAAATGTCAGACACGCACATATGTCAGATACGCATAAATGTCACACACGCACATATGTCAGACATGCATAAATGTCAGACACGCATATATGTCAGACACGCATAAATGTCAGACACGCACATATGTCAGATACGCACATATGTCAGACACGCATATATGTCAGACAGGCATAAATGTCACACACGCACATATATCAGATACGCACATATGTCAGACACGCACATATGTCAGACACGCACACATGCGTGCACATAGATAGACAGGTATAATTGTCATGATGGCAAAAGATAAGCGTTTGTTGTAACACTTCGAAATGTCACGTGTGATCTAACAAAGCAAGACGTACAACTACTTAGTGTTTGTTCGACTAGATTTCGCACCTTTATGAAAACTACCTTGATGCCAAAGAACTGAAAAGGATTGAGGATCTGTCGTTCAGGTAACTGATGCCTTACGTCGTTTCGATTTTACGAACGAATATGATTTCACAGGTATTTTATGTGTAGATACATATACACTCACACACTTACGTACATACACACATCTACACCTACGCTCATACCTACACAATATACATATATAATATATATATATATATATATATATATATATATATATATATATATATATATATATATGTAGATCTACAGACCGACGGACTGATTGACGGACGGACCAATGAATTCGGAGACAGACAAAACAAACAAACGACGCACAGTCACAAATACATACGCACGCACGCACGCACGCACGCACGCACGCACGCACGCACGCACGCACGCACGCACGCACGCACGCACGCACGACACCACACATTGTCACACACACACACACATTCACACACACACACACACACACACACACACACACACACACACACACACACACACACACACACACACACACACACACACACACACACACACACACACACACACACACACACACACACACACACACACACACACACACACACACACACACACACACACACACACACACACACACACACACACACACACACACACACACACACACACACACACACACACACACACACACACACAC
>JAODUO010001944.1:52500-55000 GCA_025642075.2 Ridgeia piscesae | reverse complement strand
TGCTAAAGTACGTGATATAATACACGTGTATATACATTGAATGCACAATACCGCGCGAGTACAGAGTGTGTACATGTGTATTGAATACAACAAAACATACAGAAAGCAACTGCCATAGAAATGTCTTAGTAATTAACGTTTTGTTTTGCATGACAAACCAGTGATACGTGCACAGCTTTGGTTATTCTGTGTCCACAGTTTAAGATGACTCACAGTACTTTAAACTAATGTGTTGTGTCTCTGTCCTTTCATTGTTGATGCAAATAATTTTGACACGACAGGTATGTTGTTACATACCGGTTTGCACTTCTATGATACAGTAACACAACGCGTCACTTTACTACAATAATCACACTTACGTAGGTTTTTTTGTTTCAATTTTGGCATTTTAAAGAATTTTTCAATCATCACGATCTTTGTAATACAAAAGAGCACCAGAGTGGTTATTTGTCGCTCCCCCAAAACGCTACAAAATGACATAGCACTTTCACTGCTCAAACGAACTTTCGTTACTCACGCATGTGCACATATGATTCAACTATACCCTGCGAGCAACGTTTGTGAACATTTGCTAATACACATATACAGACATTATACACATTCGTTCACTGCTAGATTTGTTAACACATTGTGAACTTGTTTCATATGTTGATAACCATGTCTCATCTAATGTTCATATCGTTTGGACTGCAGCATCGACTGGTCGAACTTTAATTACAAAACCGAAAATGCGCCTCCAACGATCTGTAAAGTCACACACGTCCTTTTATTTTTATACGACAGGTTTCGTTGCTACAAATCATAGTTCGTAAGCAGTGGATATTCATATTATGGATGAATGTTTGCTGTTGTTTTGTTTGGTTCTTCGTATGTGTGTGTGTGTGTGTGTGTGTGTGTGTGTGTGTGTGTGTGTGTGTGTGTGTGTGTGTGTGTGTGTGTGTGTGTGTGTGTGTGTGTGTGTGTGTTTGAGCGTGCGTGCGTGCGTACGTGTGTGTGTCTATGTGTGTACACGATAAAACGGGGTTTGTGGTGTGGTACGCAGCATTTATGGTGCCCAGTGTGTGGTCAGTGTATGTAATGCAACGAACGTGTCCCTGTCTGCATGAGTAAATCCCTGTATCAATACATCATAGTATACAGTGCGTAACGTGTGTGTGTGTGTGTGTGTGTGTGCGTGTGTGTGTGCGTGCGTGCGTGCGCGCGCGCGCGTATTTACATTAACTGCTTACTCCGTTTGTGGTCGTGCGATAGTGTGCGTGTGCGCATATGTGTGCAGCGGCAAAAGTGCGTGCGTATGGTGGTGCGGCAGGCACTAGACACCGGTGAGTCAGGCCTTGATATTGATGATTGGCGTGCGTGCGTGCGCGTGCGTATGCGTGCGTGCGTATGCGTGCGTGGCAGTGTGCGTGTGCGTGTAGCGTGTGCGTGCGCGTGCGTGTGTGCGTGCGTGTGCGTACGTGTGCGTGTGCGTGCAAGCGTGCGTGCGTGCGCGCGTGCGTGCGTGTGCGTGCGTGTCCGTGCGTGCGTGCGTGGCGCGCGTGCGCGTGATGGCGTGGCGGCGGCGGCGTGGCGCGGCGGCGGCGTGGCGTGGCGTATGTGCGTGCGTGCGGTGCGTGGAGGCGCGTGCGTGCGTGCGTGCGCGTGCGTGCGTGGCGTGCGCGTGCGTGTGCGTGCGCGTGCGTGCGTGCGCGTGCGCGTGTGCGTGCGCGTGCGTGCGGTGTAAAGGTGGTGGTGGCGCGGTGGAAGGAAAAGGTGGTTGGTGAAAGCGGAGAAGTGGCGGCGGAGTGGCGGCAAGGTAAAGGAATGGCGGAAGGCGGACGGCGGCAAGGCAGGCGTGTGGCGGTATGGGTAAGGTGGCGGTGTAAGGTGGTGGAAGGCGGCAGGCGGGGTGGAAGGCGAAGGAAGAGCGGAGGCAGCCAGCATGCAGCGGCGGGGAAGGGCGGTGGCGGCAGGCAGGCGGCGGCGGCGGCGGCGGCGGCGGCTGCGGCGGCGTGGCAGGCGGCGGCGGCGGCAAGGCGGCGGCAGGCAGGCAGGCGGCGGCGGTGGCAGCGCAAGGCGGCGCGGCGGCAGGCGGTGGCGGCAGGCGGCAGGCGGCGGCGCGTGCTGCAGGCGGCAGGCGGCGCAGGCGGCAGGTGGCGGTAAGGCAAGGTGGCGGTGGCAACAAAGGCAAAAGAAGGGGGCAGGCGGCAGGCAGGCAGGCGGCAGGCGGTGGTGGCAGGCAGTAAGGCAAGGTGGTGGCGGTAAGGTATGGGTAAGGTGGCAGGTATGTGGTGGTGGGTGTGGCGGTGGCGTGGCAGAGGTGGCGGCGGGCAAGGCAGCGGTATGTAAGGCAGTGCGGTAAGGTATGTAAGTAAGGTAAGGTAAGGGCAGGCAGGTGGGCGCAGCGTGTGCGTGGGCAGCTACGTGCACTGCTGAGCGTGTCATCATCCATACGATCTTGGTCATTTGATCGATAAAGGTTTGATCAACGAGGACTGATCATCCATGGGCATAGGCTCAA
>JAODUO010001944.1:42500-45000 GCA_025642075.2 Ridgeia piscesae | reverse complement strand
GCTATTCATATGTACTATTTTATTTATGACTAAAAGTAAGACAAAAACCGCACTTTGTAAGTTAGTAGGTAGTCTAAGGCAAACGTCAATGGGAAACGGCAACATTATTACCGCTCTAATTGGATTACTGATGCCTGAGTAGGCCCTCCATATGCAATAGCAAACCGATCGACGACAAAGACTCCCGACGGTAAACAAGTGCGGTTTTCCAGCATATATCACACGAATAATTTATCTCTGAACTATCAACAGTGTTTTTTGTTTGACATAAACATGGGTCATGTTTTTGACATCTTTTTTGCGAACATAAACGGTTCACCTTTGCATGTGCCTTAGAAACTAAAGCGTGCCATGCGCACAGGCTTTTGGGTTGTGGAAAAACATGTTTCAGCTGCTGGTATATGACATCTAAGACGATGTTGCGTCAACTAGCACAAAGAAATCTAAGACAGGAATGAGAGTTTCTAGGAAGATGTGGACTAGCGACAAAAGAACTAAAGACGCCAATGGCTGACAGACGGATCTGAGTGAGTGAGTGAGTGAGTGACCGAGAATATATGTGAGTATATGTGTCGTTGAGCAAGTGAAAGAGTCTATGAGTGAGTGGGGTCAGCGGTGAGGGGGGAAAAGGGGAAGGGGAGAGAGAGAGAGAGAGAGAGAGAGAGAGAGAGGAAAAGAGAGAGAGAGAGAGAGAGAGAGAGAGAGAGAGAGAGAGAGAGAAAAGAGAGAGAGGGGGGGGGTGGGAGGTGGTGGGGGGTGCGGGAAGAGGCGGGTGGTGGTGCGTGCGTGCGTGCGTGGTGCGTGCGTGCGTACGTGGTATGTGCGTGCGTGCGTGTGCGTGGTGGTGCGTGCGTGGTGGTGCGTGCGTGCGTGCGTGCGTGCGTGCGTGCGTGCGTGCGTGCGTGTGCGTGCGTGCGTGCGTGCGTGCGTGCGTGCGTGCGTGCGTGCGTGCGTGCGTGCGTGCGTGCGTGCGTGCGTGCGTGCGTGCGTGCGTGAGTGCGTGGGTGCGTGCGTGGTGGTGGTGGTGCGTGGTGGTGGTGCGTGCGTGCGTGCGTGCGTGCGTGCGTGCGTGTGTGTGTGTGTGTGTGAATAAGTGAGTGAGTCGGCGAGTGAGTGAGTGTCTGGATGAAATAGTGAATTTGTATTTTAGTTAGTGAGTTAGCGAGAGAGCATGTTTGTAAGTGAGTGAGTCGGTATGCGAATAAGTGAATGAATTAGTGCGCGAGTGATTGAGTGCATGAGTGCGTGAGTGAGTGGGTGAGCGAGTGAGTGAGTCGGCGAGCGAGTGAGTGAGTGACTGAGTGAGACAGTGAGTGTGTGTGAGTGAGTGAATGAGTGAGTGAATGAGTGAATGAGTGAATGAGTGAATGAGTGAATGAGCCGGTGAGAGAGTGATTGAGTCAGAGGATGGGTGAGTGACTATACGAATGAATGAATGAATGAATGAATGAATGGATGGATGGATGGATGGATGGATGGATGGATGGATGGATGGATGGATGGATGGATGGATGGATGGATGGATGGATGGATGGATGGATGAATGAATGAATGAATGAATGAATGAATGAATGAATGAATGAATGAATGAATGAATGAATGAATGAATGAATGAATGAATGAATGAATGAATGAATGAATGAATGAATGAATGAATGAATGAATGAATGAATGAATGAATGAATGAATGAATGAATGAATGAATGAATGAATGAATGAATGAATGAATGAATGAAGAGTGAGTGAGTGAGTGAGTGAGTGAGTGAGTGAGTGAGTGAGTGAGTGAAGGTTTGTGTGCATGTTCATTGTGTATATTCCAACACCATCACTGCCGTGACACTGCCTGGGAAGGTACTAGTACAAGTAAAGGTAAGTTCATATAAAAGCAGTATCAAATCCTCGTAATTGCTGCATGTGCTTTATAATTTATTTCTTAGCAGACGCGCTCAATCAAACACCATCTCTACTTTTCCGGGAATTATCGAGCCACGCCACATTTAATACGCGTACTGACACACAAATGTCCATCACTAGCAATAGCCGCTTATTCGTTCATAGATGTGAGTGAGCTGCATCAGTTTAGATGACTGCATTTGTCGATGTTTCACCAATGCAGTACAGGATGTAGAGTTAATGTTCAAGTCGCTGTTCCCCAGCGCTATGCCATCTACAATCGCGCGGCGCTGACATTAAAGAAGGCGTCGACTTGCTGGCCGCTCAGGGTACCCTCATACCATCACAATGGCAAGTAGAATGGCCACGCTTCACACACCGATGACATGCTATGCTGGCCCACAGAAACGGCAGAGCTAAATATGTGGCTAAATAAAGAACAGCGGGCCCGACTGACATTTGGCGGCAAGGGGATTGGGTTTTCTAGAGGCGTCCCCCCGCATGCGTCGTGCAGGATATGTCTGGTTATGTAACAGTGGCGCCACACTGTGGCTTGGTAGGACATCGCCATTGACAGACTTCTGCCATTTGTTCGTCTGAACGTGCG
>JAODUO010001944.1:20000-32500 GCA_025642075.2 Ridgeia piscesae | reverse complement strand
ATCGTTTTGCCGTGGACAAGACATTTAACAATAACACAAGTTTTATTAGCAACTCAACTGAGTTGGATTGACATTACAATAGGTTACAATTAACTCATCAAAACATCATACAAATACAATATAAATACATTTGATACCGCAAATCATACCATATTAATAGCCTTTTTACTGACAGTTGTATAAAGCCCACGGTATAAAGGAGTTACGGAATCTATTCGTTCTAGTAACTGGTAACGGGTACACATTTTGTTGTCTAACATTATATTTGATATGTCTTTTGTCAGGCAGCAGATAATTTAATCTGTGTGTGCCGACTTTAATTTTATCAAAATATTTTTGACAAATGCTGTCCCGTCTTACATTCAACGTATCCAGGTTAACACGTCTAAGTATTTCCGCGTAACCCAATCCAGGAAAAATACATTTTAGTGCCCTTTTTGTATAACTTCAATATTGTCAGACAAATATTGGGGCAAGTTAGTGTGCCATACAGGACATGCATATTCTAGAACTGGTCTCACCACACTAACATATACACTGACCAGATCTTTCTGGGGTAATCCCTGCACGTTTTAAACCCGATATAACATGTACAAGCGTTTACCAGCCTTTTTCACAATATTATCCACGTGTTTGTTCCATGTCAGATCCTGAGAAATGGTCACACCTAATAGTTTGGCATGGCAAACTTGTGCTATATCCCTCCCATCAATCTTTATATTCGGGATAGTGCTTCTGAAATTGCCATCTTGTGCAAAACTAATGATTATTTCTTTTGATTTTTCGGAATTAATTTTCATGTCATTCTGTTCTGTCCATCTAGCAGCAATATCAACCGACTCTTGTATAACAGATACATCATTTCTGTCGCATATTTCAAATAACGTACTGTCGTCTACATACTTATATAATGGAACAGTCGTTCTTAAATCATTTATATAAACAAGGAAACATTTAGGTCCAGACAATGTCCCTTGCGGTACTCCCCCATTGGGATGACCAGAATGGGAATATTCATTTCCTATTTTTACTCGTTGAGTTCTGTCTAATAGAAATGTTGCCATCCATCTTAAAATATGTGCGGGCAACCCATACGACTGTAGCTTATCTAGCAACAAATGATGATTAATAAGATCAAACGCTTTGCTAAAGTCTAGCATTACAACTCTGACATAAGAATTCAATTTATCTGTCGCCTTATACCACATATGAACCAGTTCGACAAGAACGTCTGTTGTGGACGTTCCGCTAATTCCCCCAAATTGCTTAGCATCAATTTCACCTTCAATTGTTTCATCCACCCATTTCATTATTATTGATTCAAACACCTTGGCAGCTATTGGAGTTAGTGAAATTGGTCTAATGTCTTTTTCAATCGACACAGGGGGGCTTGTTTTGGCAACGGTATTACATTGGCCATTTTCCATTCCATAGGGAGTACACCTTCTCTTAATGAATTGTTAAAAATAGCAGTTAATGGAGGGGCGAGAACATTTGCATAATTTCTTAACACCCATGCAGGGATGTTGTCAGGCCCAGTAGCCTTGTTGGCTTTAACACTCTCCAAGGCTTTAAAGGTAGTACATACGCTTATCACATACTGATCCGGCAGTTCCTCGTTAACTTCGAACACCTTGTGACTCTTATTTAACCGAGGCAAATGGTCACTCACAGACACAAAGAAATCATTCATTGTATTGGCCAGTAAGCCACAATCACCATCCGTTGTTTTGTTAGCTAGACCCTTGCATGCATGATTTTCCATTTGTTTTAAGTCCCATTTTTGCTTGATTCAAATCACCACTCATGTGAGCTCGCTGTCTTTTACGAACTAAGTCTCTGAACCAGTCTGTGACCCATGGCTTATCAGCCGTATGCCTCGTAACAATTTTAGTAGGAAAGCATATTTCCATCAGGTTGCAAATAACCGTTTGATAATATGAATACTGATCTGCACATGAATCAAGCCTAAATAGGGGTTCCCATTTGATGGCTGATAAAGCCATACTGAATGTGGCTTTTTCTTTTGGCCCCATACACCTTACGGTTAACCGTGTCACGCATCCAGTATCAACTGAGTTTTTCGCTTTAGGTTTAAGCAAAACCATGTTATGGTCCGATGACCCCAGTTCGGAAATAGTAACAGGCGGGGTGTACACCTCCTCCATATTTGTCCATATTTTGTCTAATATCGCCTGTCCACGTGTTACAACATTAACTACTTGGACAAATCTATAGTGGGTTTTCATAAAGTTATCCCGCAACTGGTTGAAATCGCCAGTTATGATCACACCACATTCTGGGTGTTTTCGCATTACAGTGTCAATGTTGGTGATTAAATGATCACGTATTTTCAAATACTCCGTCTTTGGAGTATAATATAAACATGCTACCAGTATACATGAGAATTTTCGAGGCGTTTTCTTTGGCATAACCTTAATCCACATCACTTCTAAATCATGAACCTCCATATCATTCAATCTCTTATACATTAAATCATTTCTAATGTAGCAGGCTACACCACCGGCTCGTCCATGACCCCTATCTTTTCTCTCCAAAACAAAACTTGCATGGGAAGGCTACTTGAATCCATATAGTCTTTAAACCATGTCTCACTAACACATACAATTGAAACATCATGTGTTGTTACAGTTACATGCAATTCGTCCACTTTTTCACTGTTCAAAGATCTGGCATTTAAATTAATTAGGGAAGGTAGATCCCATTTACGTATTTTGTCCGCTGTTGGATTCGGAACACAAAACCGCGTTGAATCACAGTTCTCGGTTTGTGTGTTCAGGGGAAAATTCCATGGCCAGATCGTTTAGGCCCATTTCCTATACACGGGAGTGATGCTTTTCTTTATGTCCTCGTTCCCCGCACTGACGACACAACACTTTGTCAGGGTGTCTGCAGGTGGCAGTGACGTGGTTCGTCTCACCGCATTTGGCACACTTGCCCATCGACAGACGAGTACGACGTTTGACCACTGTCCACTTACCGTCAGGTGCCACTCTGGCGTTCGGCAATCGGTCGTGGTTCGTTGCGTTTGACACGTGTCGATGTTGTTGTTGATGTTTGTTTTGTTTCGGTGGCTGTTCTGGGAGAGACAGATTCAACAGCAATCTGCCAACTCCGCTCTCAGATAGATGCAGCCCGTCTCTCTGGAAAGCTGCGTCGTCAGCAGCCCCGTTCCGGAAGGTGAAATTTGCGTCGTTGTCGACGAATTTGACGTCGACTTCGTTGCACGTCCGCCCGTCGATCTGGATTGGCTCGACGCTTCGACGGCAGTACGCTGCTCACCGTGATGGTTGGTGTCAAGGTTTTCGCCTTCCGCAGTAGTTGCGCGATGTTTTCTTTTATGTTAGCAGCACTTACGTCACTCGTTGTTTCGTGAGTACCACCAACGATGAATATTTCGTCGATAGTTTCCGTTTTAGCCGCGTCATCGATCATTTGTTTACACCGACAAACCTATTGTTCAAACATCGTAGACAGAAAAACATATAGCAATTAGCATTGACTGCCTAAAGAAAACGAAAGGAATACAGATGGAAGTGCCGAAGATGGCAATGGTGGAGATGGATGTTTGAAGCCAGTAAATGTCGACTGCAATGGGTGACTTGAGTGAGTGGGTGGTTGACTTCCAGTCTTAGTTCATCCATGTGCCGGTTGACAGAAGATCATCTTAGATATCATGCACCAGCAGAGGCAAATATATATTTTCCTCACGTTACTTCAAACAGTGTAAATGGCATATTAATATCCACATCAACGGAAAACCTCGACGGCAAAGCGGCAACGCGTAAGCAGATCCTTGTACACATGGCGCGGTTTATTTTATACGGCATGTGCTAAAGTATCAAGTGAATTGATTGTGGTCGGTTTGACGATGTAAAAAACATGATGCTCTTCGATGCCATACAGAAAACAGCGCTGATGGGTCAGAGAGAAATTTGCCGTGCGACCTTTAAATTCTGGAAAACGACATTTGCTACCGAATTTATAGTACCTACTCATGGCTCCGTAATTAGTTATGCCGGTGAGTTTTTGCCTTATGCAAATACATAGGGCTATGCATTATATTAAGCAGTTGTCTGTGCCGCAAAACTATACAAAATGAATCTTATATTTACGATTTACGCAGACAAATATATTTACGTAGTGGCGTAATCTGCGTGACTGTGTCCGTTGCCCATAGCAACAGGTGAAGCGTGGACGACATTCTGCGAAGTAGAAATCCTTTCTTGCTGCTACGGATCTGGGCCAGGTCAAGGGACAAATGCCTGTCTTGTCATCGCGATTCAGGCTGCAATCGTCAAAGTAGCAAAACACGCAGGCGACCGATTTGACTGCATCTATCCATTTCTGTCAATCAGGTACAACAAGTAACAATAGGCAGAAGAAACTGTCTTGCTCTTGAATTTGGGTATTCGTATTGATCTTTATTGACACGTTTCAGATACAAATATACACAATGGATCAGTTGATTAAATCTAGACAATCTGCAACAAAACGCACATTAATCAGCGTATGCATTTTTGAAAAGTAATAACACCTTGATTGTGTAGTCGCTCGCGATCAACGGACGTGTTCAAATGGAACGTTATCAGGCCGGAGCAGAACATTTACGTAATCACAGGTTCAAAGATCAAAGGTCATTATTATCAAAGTAAATATGGTTCGTTGAACGCTTGCAAATATCACTGAATATCCAGTACATAATCATAGACATAGAGGATGCTTACTAAACGATGTACTAAAATAGTAGTATAAAGGACACGCCCTATTCACGGTTGGTTATATTACGGTCACTTGGGGGTTTTCTTGACTAAAGTATCAGTAAGTGATATCTCCTTTGTACTTTCTGGCGTACTGTGTTCTTCTTGTCACGTGAACTTCGTCATGTGTAGCCAGTGTGTGAACCTGTGAAGTTTGTCTTATCTTCAGAACACCGAGCCACGATGTCTTTGACCGCGATGGAGTGGACGCTATGCCTACTGGCAGTGTCTAGCCTACGTGCGGTCAATGCAGGCGCTATGAAGCAAGGTACGTGTCCTCCTGTCAGACACTGTAATTTTCGTGTATAGAAGATCGGCGTCAGCCTCGAAATATATCGCCTTATCATTGCGTCGCGGCCACACAATAGTTATTGATTTTTAAATTAAACGTATCCCAGAATTGAAAAAAATGTTCGGCTGTCGAAATATTTTCATTTCTCCATGCAACGCCCACCGAAACCGCTGTGTCTCATCCGTGGCCATCCACAGATCAGTGAAACTTACTTAGTAACGATCGCCAGCAAATTGCTACATCCAACGCAAGTGGCGCAGCGAACGTCCTGTCGATTAATTTAACACATTAAAGAGGACGATTTTGGGTGAGGGCAGGGAGAAGGCAAGCTTTTGGCAAGCGGTGTCGCGCTTACATTTCTCCGGGCGTTAAAAACGTTCCGGTTGACGTTTCTGCAAAAATGTAAAATCACCAATGTCTAGCGAAACAACAAAGCATTTTCGGTATAAATGCCACGAACTGTTCGTTAACTTACCTGTGATGATTACTGTGAAGAGTTTCTTAAAATGTCGTTCAACGCAATAAAATATTACGTTTTTTTAAATAAATCACTGTCACGGATTATGGCGCACTACTGTCACGTGATTTACGCGTGCTATCAAAATATGCCTCAAAACTTGTTTGCCTCGTGTTAACTTGCGACAAATAACTTTGCTGAGAGGTTATATACATCCTAACGAACAACCCGTAATATTTATGCCATAAATGCTTTGTCTTTTCGCTGCACATTGATGATTTTACATATATTGCGCATGCGCATAAACGTCAACCAGAACGTTTTTAACACCCGGAAAAATGTAAGCGCTACAGCGGCATTGCGTGTCCACACAGGTCAAAACTAAGCTGCGTTGTTCGATATTGGTTTCAGACGCGCGGTTAAGCTGCGCGCTCACTGGCTGTCACCATGGCGGCACGTGCGTGGTCCAAGGCGACTCGTCCTGGTGTAAGTGCGCCAAAGGTTACTCGGGACTTGACTGCGGCATCGGTGAGTCGGATCGTTTAGTACTTGTCTCAGATGACGGAATATTGGTTGGCTGTGCAATCCAACTCATTTATTCAAGCCAATCCCAGTAGTTATTGCAGCGTACTTTTTGTGTATTTATCGTGATATGCATCTGATCGCTACAGTAATTTACGTTTTGCCAATCTGAAGAAACCCCAAAAACGCATCCGAGGCGTTTTGTTTTCATTATTTGTTTGATCATTCATTCACTCGAACAGTCGTTTGATCACCCGCTCTCTATTTCTCTCTCTCTCTCTCTCTCTCTCTCTCTCTCTCTCTCTCTCTCTCTCTCTCTCTCTCTCTCTCTCTCTCTCTCTCTCTCTCTCTCTCTCTCTCTCTCTCTCTCTCTCTCTCTCTCTCTCTCTCTCTCTCTCTCTCTCTCTCTCTCTCTCTCTCTCTCTCTCTCTCTCTCTCTCTCTCTCTCTCTCTCTCTCTCTCTCTCTCTCTCTCTCTCTCTCTCTCCCTCTCTCTCTCTCTCTCTCTCTCTCTCTCTCTCTCTCTCTCTCTCTCTCTCTCTCTCTCTCTCTCTCTCTCTCTCTCTCTCTCTCTCTCTCTCTCTCTCTCTCTCTCTCTCTCTCTCTCTCTCTCTCTCTCTCTCTTCTCTCTCTCTCTCTTTTCTCTCTCTCTCTCTTCTCTCTCTCTCTCCTCTCCCTCTCCCTCTCTCCTCTCTCCTCTCTCCTCTCCCTCTCCCTCTCCTCCCTTTTCCCCTCTCCTCTCTCCCTTCCTTCTCCTCTCCCCCCTCTCCTCTCTCTTCCCCCTCCTTCTCTTCCCTCTCTTCCCTCTCTGCCCTCTGCCCTCTGCCTCTCTTCCCTGCCCCCTCTGCCTCTCTGCCTCTCTCCCCCCCTGCCCTCTGCCCTCTTTTGCCTCTCTGCCTCCCCCTGCCTCTCTCTGCCTCTCTGCCCTCTCTGCCTCTCTGCCCCCTCTCCTTCTCTGCCTCTCTGCCTCTCTGCCTCTCCCCCTCTCTGCCCCCCTCTTCCCTCTCTGCCTCTCTGCCTCTGCCTCTCTGCCTCTCTGCCTCCCCTCCGCCTCTCTGCCTCTCTGCCTCTGCCTCTCTGCCCTCTCCCCTGCCCCCTTTTCTTCTGCCCTCCCTCTCTCCCTCTCTGCCTCTCTGCCCTCCCCTGCCTCTCTGCCTCTCTGCCTCTCTGCCTCTCTGCCTCCCCTGCCCTCTGCCCTCTCTGCCCTCTGCCTCTCTGCCCTCTGCCCTCTCTGCCTCTCTGCCTCTCTGCCCCCTCTCTGCCTCCCCTGCCTCTCTGCCTCTCTGCCTCTTCCCCTTCTCTGCCCTCTCTGCCTCTCTCTCCCTTTTCTCCCTCTCTGCCCCCTCTGCCCTCTCTGCCTCTCTGCCCTCTGCCTCCCCTGCCTCTCTCCTTTCTGCCTCTCTGCCCCCTGCCCTCTCTGCCTCTCTGCCCTTCTCTGCCTCTCTGCCTCTCTGCCTCTCTCCCCCTCCCCTGCCTCTCTGCCCTCTCTCTGCCCCTCCCCTCTGCCCTCTCCCCTCCCTCTCCTCTCCTCTGCCTCCCCGCCCTCTGCCTCTCTGCCCCTCTGCCTCTCTGCCCTCTCTCCCCTTTTCCCTCTCTGCCCCCTGCCCCCCCCCTCTGCCTCCCCCTGCCTCTCTGCCCTCTTTTGCCTCTCTGCCTCTCTGCCTCTCTGCCTCTTTTGCCTCTCTCCCCCTCTCTCTGCCTCTCTCTTCCCGCCTCTCTCCCTCTGCCTCTCTGCCTCTCTGCCCCCCTGCCTCTCTGCCTCTCTGCCTCTCTGCCTTTCTGCCTCTCTGCCCCCCTCTGCCCCTCTCCCCCTGCCTCTCTGCCTCTCTCTGCCTCTCTGCCCTCTCTGCCTCTCTGCCTCCTTTTGCCCCCCCCTTGCCCCTCTGCCTCTCTGCCTCTCTGCCTCTCTTTCCTCTCTGCCTCTCTGCCCCCTCTGCCCTCTCTGCCCTCTCTGCCCTTTTTGCCCTCTGCCTCTCTGCCTCTCTGCCTCTCTCCTCTCTGCCTCTCTGCCTCTCTGCCCCCCTGCCCTCTGCCCCCCTGCCCCTCTGCCTCTCTGCCTCTCTGCCCCCCTCTGCCTCTCTGCCCCTTCTTTTGCCTCTCTGCCCCCTCTGCCTCCCTCTGCCCTCTCCCCCTGCCCCCCCTCTGCCCCCCCTCTGCCTCTCTGCCCTCTCTGCCCCCTGCCCCCCTGCCCTCTGCCCCTCGCCTCTGCCTCTGCCTCTCTGCCCTCTCCCCCTGCCTCTCTGCCTCTCTGCCCCCTGCCTCCCTCCCCTCTGCCCTCTCTGCCCCTCCTCCTCTCTGCCTCTCTGCCTCTCTGCCCCTCTGCCTCTCTGCCTCTCTGCCTCTCTGCCTCTCTGCCTCTCTGCCTCTCTGCCTCTCTGCCTCTCTGCCTCTCTGCCTCTCTGCCTCTCTGCCTCTCTGCCTCTCTGCCTCTCTGCCTCTCTGCCTCTCTGCCCTCTCTGCCTCTCTGCCCCCTCTGCCTCTCTGCCCTCTGCCTTCTGCCCTCTCCCCTCTCTCTCTCTCTCTCTCTCTGTCTCTGTCTGTCTGTCTGTCTGTCTGTCTGTCTGTCTGTCTGTCTGTCTGTCTGTCTCTCTCTCTCTCTCTCTCTCTCTCTCTCTCTCTCTCTCTCTCTCTCTCTCTTCTCTCTCTCTCTTTTCTCTCTCTCTCTCTGTCTCTCTCTTCTCCCCCCTCTCTTTTTCTCTCTCTCTCTCTCTCTCTCTCTCTCTCACACACACACACACACACACACGCGGGCGCACACACACACACACACACACACACACACACACACACACACACACACACACACACACACACACACACACACACACACACACACACACACACACACACACATACACACTGTTTTCTCTCTCTCTCTTTCTCTCTCTCTCTCTCTTTCTCCCTCCCACCTATGTCTCCTCTGTATGTCTTTGTACTGTTCGGAGACAACGCAAATGATCAATGATCTGTACTAATCTCATTTCAGCGCACACAATACCACGCCATCGCGATTATGGTAAGGCATGTTATACTATCTACTTTACAACTATGGGGCACAGTGTATCTTTTCACAATTTCTTACATTTAATCATAGCTAAATATCAGTGCAGTCGAATATAGTACGTAGGATTTGTTGCTTCACTTGATTGTTTTGCTTTATTAGGTTGATTTTGGGTCATACTATCGAAACAAATAATGGGGTTTTATGATGATGATTACAGCAATACAAAATATGCAGTCATATCGTGATTGTTTATCAGTCTCTAACTTCGGATGGCGCCATCAGTTCGGATGATGCATATGCTTTTATTTTTATCAAACAAAGTTGTTAGACTATGAAAAGGTAAAGGTACGTTTTTATATGGCGCAGTGTCCAGACCTCAGAATTGCATAAACCTTCACGAAACTGATACAATAATAAACTTACACGGACTCTCAAGTGTTTTATCCTGGGTAAGGGAATATTCGCCATAGTTTCAATTAATGCTAGACCAAACGTTAGTTTTTAGCGCCTGAAACACCCTAGAACGGTGTAGTGTATATCTAAATTCATGTCCGCCATGAATAAAACCATGACGTTGATATTGATTGTAACCGGAAGTGTGGGACAGCTACTTCCGATCGCTTCGAAATGGTCATAAATGGACTTATACCACTAAGATAATTAAAACCAGTTAACTATTACAGGAGATAGACGCGATATAAGTCTGGGGAATCCCGCGACAGAAATGACCCACACAAAGATGTGGAGGATCGCAATAATTGAACCCTTGGTTTTTTAAATAATTTGTCGGCAAGTAAACGTATTGAAGCAAAACAATCAACTTTGCAAACGTTCTACGGAATTCATACCGCGCTCTATTCACCAGTACTAATATTTATTTTTAAATAGATGTTAGAAATTAAGGAAAAAACTGCTCGTTGTCCAACTGCTACAACTAACATCATCACCGTCACAATCACTACCGCCGTAACTACCACTGTTTTACCAACACACGTCACCGTCTCCACCAACACCACAACACCTCCACCACCTCCACAACACCTCCACCAACACAACAACACCACCACAGTAACGCCACCGCCATCGCTATTGCATCAACTAGCATCAGTAACACGATCCCGTCATCGCCATAAAACAGGTAGTGCCATCTCGCGGACCCTCCGCCGTCAACCACACCCGCCATCGCCACCGAACTAATGCCAGTCATCATCACCAACAACTATAACAGTGAGTGGTTTAATTACAGGAGTGCTAGAGTCTCGGACAGGTCTTATCGTCGGTGGAGTCGTGCTCGGCGTGGGTGGTGTAATTCTTATATTCGTCTTCTCCTTGCGCATTCCTTCCGTGGCCAACGCATATGGTAATGTCACACCGCGAACACACATACCCACGCTCACGCACGCGCGCATACACATATGTGAGCACACACTGGTGCACATATACAAGTACACACATGCACAAATACACACACGTACGTACGTACGTACGTGAACACAAACATACACATACTTACGCGCACACATACACACGTGCACAAACACAAACGCATACGAACATGCACACAAGCACACACGCAAGCAAACACACAGTCACATGCACACATGCATACAGTCATAACACATACAAACGCACACGTGTAAACACAAATACACAAACACACACGTGCACGTACATCCATACAAACGTACACATACGCAAGCACGCGTGAACGTGCACACACACACACATACACACACACTCACATACTATAAACACACGCACACACGCACACACATACACACACCACAAACCACAAACCACAAACCACACACAACACACAACACACAACACACAACACACAACACACAACACACAACACACAACACACAAAACACACAACACACCACACACACCACACACCACACACCACACACCACACACCACACACCACACACCACACACCACACACCACACACCACACACCACACGCGCACGCGCACGCGCACGCGCACGCGCACGCACACGCACACGCACACGCACACGCACTCATACACACACAGGGAAATTCGAATAGTTACGAAATGTGATTATGTCGTGTCATACATCATGAGTGTTTTTGGTAGGTCGAATGCGTAACAAGCTTGGGATCAAAGTGAACAACGAGAGAAAACACGTGCACGCCGCTATGAATCCAAACCGCGTGATCACAGTCAGACCAGTCGAAATGGAGTGAACGTTGTGTTCACTCGAGATTTGACCATCAACAGTGTTCTATCCGTCTTACTAATGGCGGCGTCGATTTGCCCATGCCGATGGGTAGTAGCGTCACAGTACTTATCGTGACAAATAGCAAACCAGCTCACAATATGTTAACACATCTAGCAGTGTGTACAGGTATACCGTGTACGTACACTATGTATGAGTAAATGTTCAGAAATGTCGGCTAAGACGTTTCGCTCGCTGAGTGAAGTTAAATCAAAATTGCAAAAAAGTGAGTCACGGAATTAATACGGAGCTTAATTGCGTTCGTTGACAGCTACAGATACCTACTATTGTGCACTTTTGTGATAATAGAACACAACTTAAATACATCAATTGTAGTTACAAAACTACGTATGTGTGATTCATAGGATGTTGCCCGTTTTTTATTTGCTTAAGACAAGTGCACACATTTATCTAATGTAAAGTCACATATGTCGTTCAGCAATTAGTTTACATCAACGGCGAAAAAGAAAATAATAGCGAAGCGAATGAGATTGTTTTCAATTAGTACGTGCCATCTAAGATGGTGTATCGTCCATTTCGTAGAAATAGACTAAAACGCCGTGAGAAAACAAAATAAACATAAAGGTAAAAAAACAATTCCCTACGTTAATTTTCCTTGTGACAGCGTAAAATCAGCTGTTTTGTGTACACTTTGTATTGTATGCAGTACACGTGTACACAGGTACACCCACTGTACCCGCGCGGTAGAGTACGGTCAAAGTATCTGCGCATGTGCTGTAATATATTAAAATAAAAAGCTGATCTAAAATATATTTCACGACTATCTCGAGATGTTGTTTCAGATTGAAAGTGAACGTATTTTTATAAAAAGGATTAGTTTGTACACAACGGTCTGCCAGAATTTGTTCTATATTCACCATAGCACACACTTGCATGCAGGAAGATACATGTGACAAATACATACACACATATAGAGGCACACCGACTGGCTTAAGAATCTACCTACATACGTGTATATATATATATATATATATATATATATATATATATATATATATATATATTATAATGTGTGTGTGTGTGTGTGTGTGTTTGTTTGTTTCGCAGGTGTCACATAAAGGACATAGAGAGATTCAGTAAACAGCTGTCTCAGCTGATATTATATATATATATATATATATATATATATATATATATATAGATATATATATATATATATATATATATATATATATATATA
>JAODUO010001944.1:0-15000 GCA_025642075.2 Ridgeia piscesae | reverse complement strand
AGCTCAGTCTAGTGCAACTGTGCCGAGTGGCGTAGCTCAGTCTAGTACAACTGTGCCGAGTGGTGTAGCTCAGTCTAGTGCAACTGTGCCGAGTGGTGTAGCTCAGTCTAGTGCAACTGTGCCGAGTGGCGTAGCTCAGTCTAGTACAACTGTGCCGAGTGGCGTAGCTCAGTCTAGTACAACTGTGCCGAGTGGTGTAGCTCAGTCTAGTACAACTGTGCCGAGTGGTGTAGCTCAGTCTAGTACAACTGTGCCGAGTGGCGTAGCTCAGTCTAGTGCAACTGTGCCGAGAGGCGTAGCTCAGTCTAGTGCAACTGTGCCGAGTGGCGTAGCTCAGTCTAGTACAACTGTGCCGAGTGGCGTAGCTCAGTCTAGTACAACTGTGCCGAGTGGCGTAGCTCAGTCTAGTACAACTGTGCCGAGTGGCGTAGCTCAGTCTAGTACAACTGTGCCGAGTGGCGTAGCTCAGTCTAGTGCAACTGTGCCGAGTGGCGTAGCTCAGTCTAGTGCAACTGTGCCGAGTGGCGTAGCTCAGTCTAGTGCAACTGTGCCGAGTGGTGTAGCTCAGTCTAGTGCAACTGTGCCGAGTGGTGTAGCTCAGTCTAGTCAACTGTGCCGAGTGGTGTAGCTCAGTCTAGTGCAACTGTGCCGAGTGGTGTAGCTCAGTCTAGTGCAACTGTGCCGAGTGGTGTAGCTCAGTCTAGTACAACTGTGCCGAGTGGCGTAGCTCAGTCTAGTGCAACTGTGCCGAGTGGTGTAGCTCAGTCTAGTGCAACTGTGCCGATGGTGTGCGTCAGTCTATACAACTGTGCCTGGGTAGCAATCAGTCTGCACTGTGCGAGTGGGTAGCTCAGTCTAGTACAACTGTGCCGAGTGGCGTAGCTCAGTCTAGTACAACTGTGCTGAGTGGTGTAGCTCAGTCTAGTACAACTGTGCCGAGTGGTGTAGCTCAGTCTAGTACAACTGTGCCGAGTGGTGTAGCTCAGTCTAGTGACAACTGTGCCGAGTGGTGTAGCTCAGTCTAGTCAACTGTGCCGAGTGGCGTAGCTCAGTCTAGTACAACTGTGCCGAGTGGTGTAGCTCAGTCTAGTACAACTGTGCCGAGTGGTGTAGCTCAGTCTAGTACAACTGTGCCGAGTGGTGTAGCTCAGTCTAGTACAACTGTGCCGAGTGGTGTAGCTCAGTCTAGTACAACTGTGCCGAGTGGTGTAGCTCAGTCTAGTACAACTGTGCCGAGTGGTGTAGCTCAGTCTAGTACAACTGTGCCGAGTGGTGTAGCTCAGTCTAGTACAACTGTGCCGAGTGGTGTAGCTCAGTCTAGTACAACTGTGCCGAGTGGCGTAGCTCAGTCTAGTACAACTGTGCCGAGTGGTGTAGCTCAGTCTAGTACAACTGTGCCGAGTGGCGTAGCTCAGTCTAGTACAACTGTGCCGAGTGGTGTAGCTCAGTCTAGTACAACTGTGCCGAGTGGTGTAGCTCAGTCTAGTACAACTGTGCCGAGTGGTGTAGCTCAGTCTAGTACAACTGTGCCGAGTGGTGTAGCTCAGTCTAGTACAACTGTGCCGAGTGGCGTAGCTCAGTCTAGTACAACTGTGCCGAGTGGTGTAGCTCAGTCTAGTACAACTGTGCCGAGTGGCGTAGCTCAGTCTAGTACAACTGTGCCGAGTGGCGTAGCTCAGTCTAGTGCAACTGTGCCGAGTGGTGTAGCTCAGTCTAGTACAACTGTGCCGAGTGGTGTAGCTCAGTCTAGTACAACTGTGCCGAGTGGTGTAGCTCAGTCTAGTACAACTGTGCCGAGTGGTGTAGCTCAGTCTAGTACAACTGTGCCGAGTGGTGTAGCTCAGTCTAGTACAACTGTGCCGAGTGGCGTAGCTCAGTCTAGTGCAACTGTGCTGAGTGGCGTAGCTCAGTCTAGTACAACTGTGCCGAGTGGCGTAGCTCAGTCTAGTACAACTGTGCTGAGTGGCGTAGCTCAGTCTAGTACAACTGTGCCGAGTGGTGTAGCTCAGTCTAGTACAACTGTGCTGAGTGGCGTAGCTCAGTCTAGTACAACTGTGCCGAGTGGCGTAGCTCAGTCTAGTACAACTGTGCCGAGTGGCGTAGCTCAGTCTAGTACAACTGTGCCGAGTGGCGTAGCTCAGTCTAGTACAACTGTGCTGAGTGGCGTAGCTCAGTCTAGTACAACTGTGCTGAGTGGCGTAGCTCAGTCTAGTACAACTGTGCCGAGTGGTGTAGCTCAGTCTAGTACAACTGTGCTGAGTGGCGTAGCTCAGTCTAGTGAAACTGTGCTGAGTGGCGTAGCTCAGTCTAGTGCAACTGTGCTGAGTGGCAGGGGAGCTCAGTCTAGTGCAACTGTGCCGAGTGGCGTAGCTCAGTCTAGTACAACTGTGCCGAGTGGCGTAGCTCAGTCTAGTGCAACTGTGCCGAGTGGTGTAGCTCAGTCTAGTGCAACTTGTGCCGAGTGGCGTAGCTCAGTCTAGTGCAATTGTGCCGAGTGGTGTAGCTCAGTCTAGTGCAATTGTGCCGAGTGGGTAGCTCAGTCTAGTCAATGTGCGATGGGTAGCTCAGTCTAGTCAATGTGCCGAGTGGCGTAGCTCAGTCTAGTGCAATGTGCCGAGTGGTGTAGCTCAGTCTAGTGCAACTGTGCCGAGTGGTGTAGCTCAGTCTAGTGCAACTGTGCCGAGTGGTGTAGCTCAGTCTAGTACAACTGTGCCGAGTGGCGTAGCTCAGTCTAGTACAACTGTGCCGAGTGGTGTAGCTCAGTCTAGTACAACTGTGCCGAGTGGTGTAGCTCAGTCTAGTACAACTGTGCCGAGTGGTGTAGCTCAGTCTAGTACAACTGTGCCGAGTGGTGTAGCTCAGTCTAGTGCAACTGTGCCGAGTGGTGTAGCTCAGTCTAGTACAACTGTGCTGAGTGGTGTAGCTCAGTCTAGTACAATTGTGCCGAGTGGTGTAGCTCAGTCTAGTACAATTGTGCCGAGTGGTGTAGCTCAGTCTAGTACAACTGTGCCGAGTGGCGTAGCTCAGTCTAGTACAACTGTGCCGAGTGGTGTAGCTCAGTCTAGTGCAATGTGCCGAGTGGCGTAGCTCAGTCTAGTACAACTGTGCCGAGTGGTGTAGCTCAGTCTAGTACAACTGTGCCGAGTGGCGTAGCTCAGTCTAGTACAACTGTGCCGAGTGGTGTAGCTCAGTCTAGTACAACTGTGCCGAGTGGCGTAGCTCAGTCTAGTGCAACTGTGCCGAGTGGTGTAGCTCAGTCTAGTGCAACTGTGCCGAGTGGCGTAGCTCAGTCTAGTACAACTGTGCCGAGTGGCGTAGCTCATCTAGTACAACTGTGCCGAGTGGTGTAGCTCAGTCTAGTACAACTGTGCCGAGTGGCGTAGCTCAGTCTAGTACAACTGTGCTGAGGGGCGTAGGTCAGTCTAGTACAACTGTGCTGAGGGTCGTAGCTCAGTCTAGTACAACTGTGCTGAGGGGCGTAGCTCAGTCTAGTGCAACTGTGCTGAGGGGCGTAGCTCAGTCTAGTACAACTGTGCTGAGGGGCGTAGCTCAGTCTAGTACAACTGTGCCGAGTGGGTAGCTCAGTCTAGTGCAACTGTGCTGAGTGGCGTAGCTCAGTCTAGTGCAACTGTGCCGAGTGGTGTAGCTCAGTCTAGTACAACTGTGCCGAGTGGCGTAGCTCAGTCTAGTACAACTGTGCCGAGTGGTGTAGCTCAGTCTAGTACAATTGTGCCGAGTGGTGTAGCTCAGTCTAGTACAACTGTGCCGAGTGGTGTAGCTCAGTCTAGTACAATGTGCCGAGTGGCGTAGCTCAGTCTAGTACAACTGTGCCGAGTGGTGTAGCTCAGTCTAGTACAATGTGCCGAGTGGTGTAGCTCAGTCTAGTACAACTGTGCCGAGTGGTGTAGCTCAGTCTAGTGCAACTGTGCCGAGTGGTGTAGCTCAGTCTAGTGCAACTGTGCCGAGTGGTGTAGCTCAGTCTAGTGCAACTGTGCCGAGTGGTGTAGCTCAGTCTAGTGCAACTGTGCCGAGTGGCGTAGCTCAGTCTAGTACAACTGTGCCGAGTGGCGTAGCTCAGTCTAGTACAACTGTGCCGAGTGGTGTAGCTCAGTCTAGTGCAACTGTGCCGAGTGGCGTAGCTCAGTCTAGTGCAACTGTGCCGAGTGGTGTAGCTCAGTCTAGTGCAACTGTGCCGAGTGGCGTAGCTCAGTCTAGTGCAACTGTGCCGAGTGGTGTAGCTCAGTCTAGTACAACTGTGCCGAGTGGCGTAGCTCAGTCTAGTGCAACTGTGCCGAGTGGCGTAGCTCAGTCTAGTGCAACTGTGCCGAGTGGCGTAGCTCAGTCTAGTGCAACTGTGCCGAGTGGTGTAGCTCAGTCTAGTCAACTGTGCCGAGTGGTGTAGCTCAGTCTAGTGCAACTGTGCCGAGTGGTGTAGCTCAGTCTAGTGCAACTGTGCCGAGTGGCGTAGCTCAGTCTAGTGCAACTGTGCCGAGTGGTGTAGCTACCAAATTAACTGAGAAAGAAGTAAAGAACGTAAAAAGTATATTTTTGCTCTTCATTATTACCGTTGTCTTCGTGGCTAATTAACATGGGAGTTAGTGTCTCTAAAGGCGTCACACATCTATATGTCGTCAACTCAGTCGTCAACCCGTTCATCTACGGCGTGGCGAGCGCAATGTTCCGGGAAGACGTGCGACAGTTTTACCGCCAGACACGGGCAAAATTGTCCGGTTGTTAGCTACAACTGAATGTATTTGTGTTTGTCTGTCTGTGTGTCTGTCTGTATGTCTGTCTGTCTATAGTGTTATATTATATATATATATATATATATATATATATATATATATATATATATATATATATATGTGTGTGTGTGTGTGTGTAGTGGAGTGAGTATGTGGTGTGTGTTTGTATGTGTGTATGTTTGTATGTTTGTGTGTGTGTATGTGTGTGTGTGTGTGTGTGTGTGTGTGTGTGTGTGTGTGTGTGTGTGTGTGTGTGTGTGTGTGTTTGTGTAATGTGGCTATGTGTGTTTGTGTGTCTCTGTGTAAGTGAATCCGCGCATGTGTATTAAAAGTGTATTGTAAGTGGAGGATCACGTGTATAATATGAATGTATTGGTTTTATATTGTCAGCGTACACAATAATTGCATTGCAATATGTCAAGAAAGGTTACAGCAGTAAAACAATGTCGTTATTATGTTGTCATTAGATATAACCTGAAGAAGGTATATGTCGCAATATTATTGTAACTCATATCTTACAAATAAACATTACAGTTTATAGTTTATGTTTGTGTTGCTGACATCATTGTCATCCGACAAGCAGATACACTCATTTCTCAAATGAGGAGGCATTTATGGCTACACCCATAATTGGCACAATGGAGGCCATCCTTAGGACAATGAAATACAAAATTTCCAAATTATATTAAAGCACGATTTATGAAGGACTTCATTATAACAAAACCAATATCTAGAACCAACTGGTAATATTTAATGAAGCCGAATCGAACCGATAAATACTATAAACGACTGTGCCGTTGGACCGTTTGGCAGAAAAACGATGTACGTTATAGACGTTCGTTTTGTTCGTCCCTATATTTTGTGACACTGGCTGAAATCATGAATTACTTCATATTACCTCCAGAGACAGTCGAGTTGCGTTAGAGTAAATGACACTAGAGCCAAACCGACAGTATATTTAAGTAGATATACTTATCCGTGACAATTAGTGGCGAAAGTGGTCGTTACTGTTGCACCAATACGGTTCTCTACACTACTTAATTGATGATGTGGATGTAATAAGCCGTGGACACATGTCTGCATGGAGAGGCTACATGGAAGGTGACAAGACAATACACTCGAGCACGCGCCCGTGTGCGGCCACAACCGTGTATACGCACTCACACACTAACGTGCATAAATCCATTAAAACCTCAACATAATACACTAATACGCAAACGAACTCTCTTATTCCAACACTCACGCAGAAACACGTACGCACACCTATACACACACGCACTCTGTCTCTCACACACTCACAGACACAAAAACAAACAAACAAACAAACAAACAAACAAACAAGCAAGCAAGCAAGCAAGCAAGCAAACAAACAAACAACACACACACACACACACACACACACACACACACACACACACGGAAGCCAAACTATTATATATGTTTGTAATTATGATTGTGTATGCCGGTAAGCAACTATATATATCCTATACACATCCTTTGGTGAATACAATTATATTATACATGTTTCGGTAGACCTTGATGTAGACATGTACCATAATTTCGATATGTCACATTGCGTAATAATATGGATATATTTCCTATGTGCCATTATATGTTGCCACATGCGTCACAACGCGTCATTTTGTATATACGAAACATGTGTTACGCTGTCGCGGTTACATTTTCCCGATCCTTATAACCTTTCCGCATAAATGTAAAATCATCAATGTGCAGCGAAACTACAAAGTATTTTTTGGTATAAATGCCACGAGCTATTCGTTAAGCCTCCTGTGATGATTACTGTGAAGAGTTGCTTAAAATGTCGTTCAAGACAATACAATATTACGTTTGTTTAAATCATTGTCACGGATTATAGCGTTCTGCAGTCACGTGATTTACGCTTGCTATCAAAACATGCCTCAACAGTTATTTGCCTCGTGTTAATTTGCGGCAAATACATTTGCTGAGTTGTGATATATATCCTAACGAACAACCCGTAGTATTTATGCCACACATGCTTTTGTCATTTCGCTCCACATTGATGATTTTACATTTATCGCGCATGCGCAGAAACGTCAATAGGAACGTCAGAAACGTCAATAGGAACGTTTATAACGCCGGAAAAACGTGAGCGCTAAAACACCACTCCTCTAGAACAGTCTGCCACATACTGTTATAAATGTTTAAAGAACAACATAAGAACATTCTGCTTAAACGAAATCATAATTAATTTTGCTTTAAAGTTGCATTCTGACATCCGCCATGTTTAAAATAAAACATTTCAGTGAACCAGCACTCCCCATACACTATAATTTATTTTCCTCAACTACCTGTCAACTTATTTTCACATAATATGCCATTTTAAGATAAAAAGGTGCACAAGACGAAATAATTATCTGGCGAGCCTCGGTGATAAAATATAAGAAACACGTCTAAAACTGTGTTACAACAACTTAAGAACATTCTGTTTAAACGGAATATATTTACTTTTAATAAAATAAAGTTATTATCACTATCTGTTTTCATGCAGCTTGATTATGTTGTTTTCTTTTTAACTTTTAATATATTCTTTGGAATTACAGTTCAGTTTTATCTATACTATCCTTAATATTAGTATGTCTTATCCTAGATGAATGTTTATATATATATATATATATATATATATATATATATATATATATATATATATATATATATATACATATATATATATATATATATATATATATATATATATATATATATATATATATATAATATATATATATATATATATATATATACTATATATATATATATATATATATATATATATATATATATATATATATATATATATATATATATATATATATATATATATCGTGGAAGTATTTATATTGCCGTAATATGCTTCCGAATGTTTCTAAGTGCCAGAGCTATGACGCAGCAAATGCTGTGAATTTTCACTTTTATTTTATAACACGCTACCTGAATGTCTTTATGCGATGGGTGCGCTTCGATTACATCGAGACGCTATCCACAATACCACGACAGCGGCAATAAATGTGTTACAGAAGGAAATGACGTAAACACGAAATGGGCGTGTACTGAATACAATTATCCGTTCACATGTCTGTCCATATTAGCGTCACCCGTCCAATAGCGATTCGGCAGCCAGCCACTGCATTGAGCATCAACCATCATCAGGAAGTATAAACGACTACAGTACGTAATGAAACATATCCATTCTAACAGTGCCATCAGTTACGGCATCACATCGATGTCACTTCAAATTCCGTCATCAAAGGTTTGAGCGCTACCAATGTGAATCATACTTCTTCCTTTAACTGGTACGTCTACTGCACTGGTACTAATATACGGTGCACGGTACAAATGAGAAAGATTACAGTAGAAAAAGCGTGGATCTGAAGAAAGGTGGGCTGGAAATATATTGGTGTGAGCAGAAACGTCCTTTCAAAACACCTGAACTGAGGGTGACTGTTGCAAGTGGCTGACTGCAGTTTATTCGTAAGTCAAGTCAAGTCAAGTCAAGTCAAGTCAAGTCAAGTCAAGTCAAGTCAAGTCAAGTCAAGTCAAGTCAAGTCAAGTCAAGTCAGGTCACACTTCTCAGTTTCATAGGCATATTGCTACAATTTTTCGTGCTAGGTTTCTTACAAATCGACGACGATAAGTTTTTTTTATCGTTAATTGGTGAGAATTACACACGATTACATCCTATGTGTCGAAACGGAATTGTACACGCGAAGATACACGTGCTATGATTCCTGCTTTGATGTGCCTGTCGCTATCGGAGAATACTGATAATTGATCACGACTGCAACTTGTTTCATAAACCTAGAGATCCAAAACGTAGAATATTGTCACTCTTACAAACTGTTGTAATCACTTGACATTTGATTGATATGAAATTATCGGTCTACATATGATACAGAGATCTGCGAATTGATCTGCTTCACATTACGAACTAGGGATTGCGTGTTGATCTGCTTCCAAATTACGAACTAAGGATTTGCGTGTTGATCTGCTTCATATTATGAACTAGGGATTGCGTGTCGATCTGCTTCATATTATGAACTAAGGATTGCGTGTCGATCTGCTTCATATTATGAACTAAGGATTGCGTGTCGATCTGCTTCACATTACGAACTAAGGATTGCGTGTCGATCTGCTTCACATTACGAACTAAGGATTGCGTGTCGATCTGCTTCACATTACGAACTAGGAATTGCGTGTCGATCTGCATCACATTACGAACTAAGGATTGCGTGTCGATCTGCTTCACATTACGAACTAGGGATTGCGTGTCGATCTGCTTCACATTACGAACTAGGAATTGCGTGTCGATCTGCTTCACATTACGAACTAAGGATTGCGTGTCGATCTGCTTCACATTACGAACTAGGGATTGCGTGTTGATCTGCTTCACGTTATGAAGTAAGGATTGCGTGTCGATCTGCTTCACATTACGAACTAAGGATTGCGTGTCGATCTGCTTCACATTACGAACTAAGGATTGCGTGTCGATCTGCCTCACATTACGAACTAGGGATAGCGTGTTGATCTGCTTGACATTACGAACTAAGGATTGCGTGTCGATCTGCTTCACATTACGAACTAGGGATTGCGTGTTGATCTGCTTCACGTTATGAAGTAAGGATTGCGTGTCGATCTACTTCACATTACGAACTAAGGATTGCGTGTCGATCTGCTTCACATTACGAACTAGGGATAGCGTGTTGATCTGCTTGACATTACGAACTAAGGATTGCGTGTCGATCTGCTTCACATTACGAACTAAGGATTGCGTGTCGATCTGCTTCACGTTATGAAGTAAGGATTGCGTGTCGATCTACTTCACATTACGAACTAAGGATTGCGTGTCGATCTGCTTCACATTACGAACTAGGGATTGCGTGTTGATCTGCTTCACGTTATGAAGTAAGGATTGCGTGTCGATCTACTTCACATTACGAACTAAGGATTGCGTGTCGATCTGCTTCACATTACGAACTAAGGATTGCGTGTTGATCTGCTTCACATTACGAACTAGGGATTGCGTGTCGATCTACTTCACATTACGAACTAAGGATTGCGTGTCGATCTGCTTCACATTACGAACTAAGGATTGCGTGTTGATCTGCTTCACGTTATGAAGTAAGGATTGCGTGTCGATCTACTTCACATTACGAACTAAGGATTTCGTGTCGATCTGCTTCACATTACGAACTAAGGATTGCGTGTTGATCTGCTTCACGTTATGAAGTAAGGATTGCGTGTCGATCTACTTCACATTACGAACTAAGGATTGCGTGTCGATCTGCTTCACATTACGAACTAAGGATTGCGTGTTGATCTGCTTACAAATTACGAACTAGGGATAGCGTGTTGATCTGTTTCCGTATTAAGAACTTGGGATTACGTCACCAAACACGTCGATCCTCCACTATGGATCCGTTCAACACTTCGAAATGGACGCTCAATTCAACGTTTCTGCTCACTGTTCTAAACGGTAGTTTTGAAGTATGGAGGAGTAACATGTCCCAGCACGTATACTCCCCTAGCCTCGTCCTAGTTTCTGTCATTGTGCTTGGTTTCCCAGGCAACATTCTTGTTATTGTTATCTACATCACAAACATGAAAACATCGACAAGGGTATACATGTTTGCACTCGCCGTTGCTGACACGGCGATCTGTATTTCTGGTGTCGTGATATCGCTTGCTTTTACTCATGTTGTGACGAAAATGGTATTTCAATATGTACTTAATGTAGCGATCATCTTTTCAATATTGCTCTTGGTCTTTGTGTCCACTGAACGCCTTATCGCTGTTAGACGACCACACACGTTCAATATGAATCCAAAACGTGCGAAAATATATCTACTTGTGTTTCTGTTGTGTACAACTCTGTTCATAATCGCGACTGAGTGGGCGACGTATATGGAATATACACATGTTGATGTTGTTTCAAAAACGAGCTTTTTAACAGCTAGCGCACTGATCATGGTCACTAATTACACGTTAATAGGGATGACGCTGCTTAAAAAGGCAATCGTTTCGAGCAATAAAATTGCTGTTACCAGCATGAACGTTTCGAATCAAAGCAGTTATCCATCAGACAACATTGTGTTTAGTGCTTATGTGCAGAGTGGCTTAGTCAATTCAGCCACAGTGACCGTTGTTTCAAACAAAAATGCAAAAGACCTCAAGAATTTAAGAAGTATATTTTTGCTATTCGTTATAACCGTTGTCTTTGTGGTTTGTTGGCTACCAACGTGGCTAAATATCATGGGCTTTAGCGTTGGTAAAGACGTCGTACATATATTTGTTCTAAACTCGGTCGTCAACCCGTTCATCTACGGCGTGGCGAGCGCAATGTTCCGGGAAGACGTGCGACAGTTTTACCGCCAGACACGGACCAAACTGTCTGCTTGTTACACTTGAGTGTATGTATGTGTTTACATTTCAGTGGGTGTGTAATTGACTTCGTGTTATTAACGTCTGTCATTATTATGTATGTCAAGAAGAGTTATAAAGAGTAAAGCAATTTATTTAAATTAATTGTTATGTTGTGAATAACAATCACATTTAACAGTTAATTTGTATGTGTAAGTGTGTATGTCTGTGTGAGTGTGAGGGTGTATGTGTGTGTAGTTGTATTTATTAAGTTATAGAAAATAAGTTGATATGAGATATTGTTCCAACTCAAGCGTCGATGTGGATTCGAAATGAATAAACTCATTACACGCGCACAAACACAAACATGCACAAATACCAAATACACACAACACAAACACACCCAAATACACATATAATAAACACAACACAGACACACACAGGTCCATGTGAATGTAAAAGGACGTGTCTACGTAGACGTTTGTTCGAACTTGTATTATGATGAAATTGTATTTGTGTTACCAACTTTCATTATAATTATGTTGTCGTATGTACAGGAGAGTTATAAAGAGTATATCAAGAAAAACAGTCCTTGTTATGTTACATACCCACTATATGTATATGTATTATATATTATATATATATATATATATATATATATATATATATATATATAATATATATATATATATATATATATATATATATATATATATATATATATATATATATATATATATTATCGTGTGTGTGTGGGTGAGTGTGTGGGTGTGTGTGTATTTGCTATTTATGCATATATATATATATATATATATATATATATATAATATGTCTATACATACATACATACTTATGAAATAGATTTAAACGAAAATGCATCGAAGAATCGGAGAAGACAGCTTGGTCAAACTATTGAGAAATATATATCAAATGGCAAATTTTAAAGGAAAACGTGTGTTTAAATGTATCTCTATGCGAAACGCTATGACATGACGGAATGTATGAAAAAAACACATAGAACGTTGTGTCACATTGCTGGCTTGTTATGGTAAACCATATGTTATAGCATAGGAAATTAATACGATTCTGATTGCTTCATTATATTTGATTGATGAGTTAGTTTCGTACAATATGAAGGGTAGTCTAGTTATATTAATATTTTTATATTGCTCGGATCATTATCGCCCCTCTGTCTGCAATATTCTTTATTGGTCTTACCGAATATTTTCTGCTAATTAGTCATTATCTTGATCAAACAAAATCGATTTAATTAAATCAGAATACAACACAAACGATACATAGGGAACATTATGAGAAATAAAACGTATATCCTGTCGTTACACTAGGAACAATTTAATGAAAATATGGAGAAGACGCCAGAGTTTATAAATAATACATAATCCGTCAAGACGATGCGGAAGACAACCAACATAAATAATAATTGTAGAAATGTGTTTGTGGATCATGACTGCCAACGTTTGTGATAGTATTACACGCAGAAGAAGACATACATAAGCTACTAACACACGACACGTACTATACATCCACCTACTACTCTTGAAAGTGACAATAGCAACTACGCCCAATCGATCCGTTTGATCCGGGTTGATCTATGTTGAAATCACGAAACGATAAATTATATCCCACTTCACTCGTGCTGCATTAGTGTATATCACAATAGTAGCAACTGTTTATAAATTATATTGTGGTAGACCTACTTATTCGTGACAATTAGTGGCGACACTGGTCATTACTGTTGCATCAACAGGAATCTCAACAAGACTTAATCGGTGATGTCGAGATAATGTGTTCGTCGCACACATGTACATCCAGGGATACCAGGGAACGCATCGCGACAATTTCCTTAACAACACTTGCATTCACGCTCGTGCTCACGCATGCACCCGCACCTGCATAAAGACACACGCACACATCCACACATCCACACACACACATACATACATACATACATACATACATACATACATACATACATACATACATACATACATACATACATACATACATACATACATACATACATACATACATACATACATACATACATACATACATACATACATACATACATAAATACATACATACATACATACATACATACATACATACATACATACATACATACATACATACATACATACATACATACATACATACATACATACATAAAACATACATACATACATACATACATACATACATACATACATACATACATACATACATACATACATACATACATACATACATACATACATACACAAACACACATACACCGACATACAAACACACACATATAATGCACAAAATGCTGTGATTGAGACTGTATACACCGATAGACAGCCATGTCAAATCAGATCAAATCAAATCAAACGTACCTTTATTTACCCTTAATGGGAAATACTCTTGTGGTGCTTTACTACCGTAAAAGAAGTTCTAGGAATTCTTAATGATTAAAGTGTACCTCACACCCTCGTCATTTCCATCATGAGGCTAAACGAAGCTTCAGTTAACATCGCCAGGACCATCTACCACAACGTACGAATGATGCTGAGTCGACATCTTCAACAAATTCATTTCGAAAACAAGAGCGCCTCCATTATATATATATATATATATATATATATATATATATATATATATATATATATATATATATATATATATATATATATATATATATATATACATATATATATATATATATATATATATATATATATATATATATATATATATATATATATATATATATATATATATATATATATATATATATATATATATATATATATATATATATATATATATATATATATATATATATATATATATATTGTTTTCTGCATATATGTTTGTTAAAAATATCGAATAAACATCACTATTCATATTACAAATGATAACTTCAACAACTCGAAAAGTGTATGTGTGGAACTCAAATAACCAGTGGCATCCAATGACGGTGCGACTGTCACTCATCAACCCGCCATGACAATTACTAGAGCCAATCAGGGAAAACCCACCCAGGCGAGCAATAGTACCGATCACGCCTTCATATTAATATCACGCCAAATTACACAATTTCAGATGTGAGCTCCACGAATCGTGATACTAATTAACGACAGTCGGTAACGTACCAACGATTAGGTGTAAAAGTGTAAAGCTAAAGTCAGGTGTTTTTGAGGAAACATGGTCTGAAAAAGAGTGCACCCGCAAAGGAAAACAGTGAAACTGAAGAAAACGTATGCAAAGGTTTGACTGGAGCGTATTCGTAAGTCATATCACATCGATTCACACCAACCAAAATACAAGAACATGCTTCTTATTGCCAATGTTCACGGTCACGTCCTTGAAGATCGCCGCGGTTACTTTTGCCAAACAATGATCTGCATTTCGTAAGTTGTGGTGTCGAAGTGGAGCTTTACGCGCGTGCATGTACACGTGGTCCTAACATTGATGTGTGTTTATCTGTCATTATCGGACTCGTCATTGAAGAGGAAACAACTACCACTTCTTCAAGAAACATTCACATCCACAAAACATCGAATATGGTTACTCAAGGAACGCTTTCAAAACGTCTTGGTTAATACGACGTTCACCACAGACTGGCGAAACCTGTTTCTGTTTATTTGCTGACATATAACGAACTAGAGTAACCATATTGTGGATCAAGCAACGTCGTCCCGCCGATATGGATCCGTCGAACAACCCAATTTGGAAGATCAATTCAACTTTACCGGAACGTGTCGTAAATGACGGATCAGACTTTACAAGGTACAACGCATCTGATCACGTACACTATCCTGGCTGTGTACTATTTTCTGCCGTTGTGTTAGGT
>JAODUO010001943.1:35000-47500 GCA_025642075.2 Ridgeia piscesae | reverse complement strand
TAGGGACGCAGCAGCGACAGCGAACGAGCATTCTCCAGCTTTGGTACGGGTACGCTTCACTTCTAACATGTTATTGTTCGCAGAGGCAGTGTTCTTGTCGGTTGATACGGGCACACGAGTTCACACAAATACACTGGCGCGTCGTTGTGCATGGCTTTGTAAGTGAATATAAGTAGCTTGAAATCAACTCTGCACACAATGAGCAGCCAGTGGGGTTCGCGTAGCAAGGGTGTGGCACTGTCGCTACGCGGGCTACGCATAATCAACCTGGCAGATGCGTTCCTTTGTCGGTCTGGGAAGAAAGCGGCTAATATGATTAATGTTGCGCAGGTAGAAAGATCAAGCACTGATAGTTTGCGACACTTGCTTTTTCATGTCAAGGTGCCTATCAATGCAAACACCAAGACACTGAATACAAAGCGAAGCCGTAATTGTAGCCATACCCACGCGAATCACACTTTTATCCACGATTGCATCTGCAAACTCAGGCACAATCGGAAGATATTGTGTCATGAACATAGAATTACGTGCCATCCAGACTTTTACCTCATCTAAACAATCTTCCATTTGCTTAACTGCAGCCAATAATGCAGAATGGTTCAAGTCAGAATGAGCATATACCTGTACATCATCGGCATATTGATGGAAGAATAGTCCATGGGCTCCTATGATGTCACCGATAGGTTGGACGTATAACGAAAAGAGCAGTGGCCCAAGGACAGAGCCTTGCGGGATACCTCTCGTTAGAGTAGTTGTACTCGACGACTGGTCACCGATTACTATTCGCTGCGTCCTCTCCTTCAGATAAGATATCACCCAATCCATTGTTTTGGCAACAAAGCCGTAGCGCAAACGTAACCGCCTAATCAAGATGTTATGGTTGATCGTATCGAAGGCAGAACTGGAATCAACGAGAAGCAAGATGGTTCCTTGTTTTTGTCCATTGCTGTTTTGACGGCACTTGTAACTGAAAGCACTCCATCACTTGCTGACCAGATACATGCTTCATTATCCTAAGCGCGACCACTTTCTCAATTACTTTGGATAATTGAGTGAGGTTACTCACTGGTCGGTAACTGCTCAGGGTGTCTTTGTTCAGTGATGGTTTCTTTAAAAGTGGTCGGACAATTGCATGCTTCAACGACTTCGGCATCACTCTCTCGTCCAGAGAAGCATTTGTGATCCGTGTGATGGCAGGCACAATACTGGTTATGTTGTCAGTCAGCTGATTTGCAGGCAGAGGATGTTATGAAATAACTATGCCTACTACGTATTATAATTAGAATGTCATGAAGCAGGTAATAACGTTATGTGGACCGCATATTAACTACTTTGACAACTACTATTTAAGAGCATTGTTGTGACAAGGACCGTTTCAAATTACAAAACAAAAATGTGTCTCATAACCAGAGTAGCACAAAGGAGAACTTAGTACGTGTTACTCTCCTAAATGCTGAACATAGCCTAGACCCTACAATGCGCCTTAAGCACCGACCAGTTGCTCATACAAAGGGTGCCGTGTGTGACTGTAAACACCACGACAACTTCCTGGTTGCCCGCCCGCGCGCTTGGCCAAGCAAACATCCACGCAAATGCGACCAGTTTAAAACCGGTATCGCCGGCATAATCATGGCTCTGTCAGTATTATATTGAAACAAATTGCCCGTATTCAGAACAACACGAATCTGCTGGGAGGTACATAAAAAAGCATTCATGGCTGCTGCGGGTGCGCCAGTAGGCACGTAGGCAGCAGTATCAGATACCGTTAATAATACCTGTATTTACTGGATTCAAATCATAGCGAATGACGATGCTTCAGCTCGTGGTGTGACAGATAATAATCTTTACCAGGCGAACCTTTGGTGATTTTTTTCTGTAACAGTTTAAGTAACCGGTTCATTGACACAGGTGAGTAGACGCAGGTGCCTTGAAGTAGACAAGAGAATATAGCTCGTGACGTGACATTACAGCACATTTCAACAGCAAGTGCTTTATTGTAGCAAACGTGTAGGAAATGTTCATTTTGTCAGTTGTATGACTAGCAGCTACGTGAAGTGGTGACGCATGGTGCGTAAATACAGTCATATCACTTATGTATCTGCATACCCGTTACGTGAACGTCGTTGGTTAGTGGTTTAGTGCACCCAAACAACACTTCTGAAGTTACGAGGTAATTATGTAGGCCGCCCCACGTTTCTGCAACATCACCATGGATATTTTGGGTTCGACAATTCCTACCATTTGAGTTGGTAAAACAAGTGGTTAACCGTTGAACTTTACCCCATTGCCAGAATGTTGAACTTTACCCTACTGCCGAATGTTGTCTAAGCTGGGCGTTAGTCTTCAAGTATGTCTTTGTGTGACCATTGAATGTCCGCTGAACCGGGTCGGCTGATGTGGCATGGACAGCTGTGCAACGGTGCGGGCGACGTTGTAGAGAAAGGCTGTATCTGTTCCCACCCCTTCCTGCTTAGGCACAAATTCCTCAGAATTGTTCCGCATTCAGAAACCGTGGAATTATGCAATTTTCGACCGCCATTATATCGAGTCTGTCACCAACTCCAGTATGGATCCGATGCATTGATGATGCTGTTGGCATGGACATCCACTTTGTCATGCAGCACTTGAAGTCTACGAATAGATCCTGTTCGTAGATTACAGTTCCGCGACCATCACTCAGAAACGACTTAACAAGTTTCAATATGTTTTTGGCTTCTCGACTTTCTCCTACATCTGTTCGAAATATTGCAGTCAGGCAAACGTTTTAGAAGCATAAGTACGAAAACAAATCACTTCTGACATAGTTTTTACATCAGTGCCATAGCAGCCTTATCAGGAATGAAATATAGGACATAACGGTAGACCTCGGAATGTTAACCTGGCTGTTTTCAACACTTTGGCGGGCTTGTTCTTTTTTCTGACGCTAGGGACCGCAAGCGTGTGGTGTGTAGGTGTACCTGTTCTCAAATAGCGGATCGGTAGTGCTGAACACCTTTAATTTTAAATGTTATTTTAAACATAATATTTATTTATTGATTTGTTACGTTAACATAATTCTTATTAAATATATTAATTATCATTTAAAAAAGCATTTAAATCATATTCGTGATATACCTATTTAGACATAATGCGGGCAATCGGTCCAATGAAGGGAATTTCGGAAAATCACTGTGGACTCTTGGTTAACCTATTAGAATGGCAATAGCGACGACACTTTTTATTTACTTCGCAAAACAGGGGTTACATCCGATGCCCCTCTGACAGTGATCTCATTTCAATGTACTACCCGTGAGCATAACCTAATTAAATATGTGAACTTGATATTGGTGTAGGCATATTTTCAACCAGCTTAGTTGTAAGTCGACCCGTTTTGTTATTTTAATCAGGTGCTGTGGGTGCCGTAATGGCGAACTGCCAACGAACACAGTGGCGCCTCCTGGTGACTGTGTTGGCGATATGTATCATCAAGTCACAAGGTGAGTGGGCTGAAACCGCGAAAAATGGTCCAGTTAGGGTTAAGCATGGGGTAAACTCTGCATACAAAACATTTGCCATAACATTAAGTATTAAATGTAAGTAATACAGAGTTTCGATTCCTAAATTTAAATGCAAATCAATTGTTTATAGTTACCGATACTACGATAACGTTTGATTTCGACCTCGTATATTTTCAGTTACTTTTTAATGTACGATTGCCATTGGATTTGTACATTGTGCATATATTTTAATATATATATATATATATATATATATATATATATATATATATATATATATATATATATATATATATATATATATATATATATATATATATATATATAAAAAGTAATATATTGTCATGATCATGGTTAGGTCAGATAGTCAAAGATCGCCGTGCTGTTTCAGTCTGCGCGCATTTCGAACCTTAGTAGATGGAGAGTTTGTTTTGTTTTGACCGCCTAAAGCGCTGGCGGCAATGGCCGTGTGACGACAGACCCCGCAGACGAAATTCCAAAATCGTAAAAATAGTAATTATCCTTAAAACGTACTGATCTCATAATTAAATGACAATTATGGGATGTAAGTACACATTGTTTAATGGTTTAATATTTTTGGAGTTGCTTATAACTACAATTACACACTATATAAATATTTTAGTATTTATAATGTAAATGAGTATATACAACAGGTAAAGAAACTCTCGTTAAGGTATTTAAATGCTGCTACACCGATAGCCACCTTGAATAAAAACCATTACTAATTATTGTATAATAATAGTAATAGTATGGTTGCACAGTACTTTAAGTGTAATCTCTATAGGCCACCTTCTGTAACACACATTTGTACATTTTCAGCGTTTGAGAAAAATATCTCTAGAGTTAATTATGATATTCAAATCAGGTTTTGAATGTTAAACATTGAACATAAAGTCACAAATACTAAAACCGCGGTATCACCTGTGAGGACTATTTTAATACCCATAAGTTATATACAGCTGTACATACTCCAATGATTGTATCGACGTTTGCAGCAGGTCCATGCGACGGAGGAACAGGTGTGATGGCGGGACCTGCGGGGCAGTTTGGCTGGCGAAACACAAATGGAGTAGGCGTAAATAAGATATGTCGATGGAAAATCGAAGTCGACAAACATAAGGTTGGAATGTGTTATTTGAATAATACTGGTGTTCCTGTGAATTTTCTTCTGACGTGTATGTTGACCGTTCATCAATTTACATACATGTTTGATTTGTCTCGATGTGTATCTGCTGAATGCGGTAGCTTTTATATATTTTGTTGTTGTTTGTGAATGTGATGTTGCGCGTTGGGTGCTAAATACCAGAACTAACTTACGTAATGTTCTCGTTAACGTCCGTGCGTCATGCATGGTGGCATAAACTGTACATTATCATTTAATGGTCGTGCGAAGGTTAGTGTTACCTGATGATTGGTTGTGTATGTTTGTTTGTGTGATTATTGTCATTTTTGTCGTGCAATTTCGTTTTTCATTTCCTTTGAACTGTCGCTATGTGTTTGCTGCATGTTAACGTGCGATGTTAGTGAACACATGTTTAGACGAGTTCGACGTTATATGCTGTCTCTTGGCCAATTCGATTACCATAAGCTCCGACGCATGAATTGTTCTTTAATCCGCAGCGGTGCTCTTTCATAATTATATTACATTTCATTTCCCTAACCCATGTAGGCTATACCTTCTACCTTAGCAAAAAAAATTCTTGAGAAGCTGTCACATTTCTACTGTACTGTCAATATACCATATGGACCCCATCATGACAGGTGGCATCCGTGAGTTTCCTCTACAAATTGGTAGAACCATCAGGAAATCAAAGACTAATAGCATGTGCTACATGCTTTTCGTAGGGTAGCAGCTAGGTGGTACCAATAACAAACGTAAAACATTTGAGTCCAGTCACCTTGTGCCTTGATTACATCTACCGGAGATAGAAGGTTACATTAAGTGACGACGACAGAGCAATAAGCACAACATGGCTGGCATTACCGGCAATATTTTTTTAAAGAAACCAAAAAAAACGTTGAATGTTTTAAAGTAATATGCCAAACAAGGGCTATACATGCCAAACAATGGTTAAGAGGGTTACATTTAAGACCTCCAAATGCATACAACATTCAAACAATGCTCTCTAGAGTTAAAATAAAGTTGATGCTATACGAACACTATATCCGTACAAGCGTCGTCTCCAGGAAAATATTCTGGCCATGCGCTAATGAATCGGCAGAACATTACATATAGTTTGGTCTGATATCTGTATGCCATGCGAGAGCACATGGTCTTGGAGCCATCTCATCTTGATCAACTTTGCTGTAGATTACGTTCCTATTTATATTAGTATCACGCTTAATGCGACTAAGATTGTTATTTTCAAGATGTGACATAACGGCAATTCGTGGCTTGAATTGTATAACATTTTCGTATTGCCTTGCATGGTCAACCTCCTTGTCTAGCTCCGATATATTTTAAACTAATACAAAAACACAAAGATAGCTGTATGGGTAATGAACAAAACATTCTAATGAAGAAGACATAGTACAATTTAGTCCAATATGAATGTGTTACACTAAAACATTAAATAATATTCCCCGTCATATACACCTTTTTGTGTAAAGCAACGATACAAGACCAATGTTCATGGCAATGGACCAACTCATTGACATTTATTCATAAATCACACACACCAATCCCGCAACCCCCACACAACCACACACACACACACACACACACACACACACACACACACACACACACACACACACACACACACACACACACACACACACACACACACACACACACACACACACACACACACACACACACACACACACACACACACACACACACACACACACACACACACACACACACACACACACACACACACACACACACACACACACACACACACACACACACACACACACACACACACACACACACACACACACACACACACACACACACACACACACACACACACACACACAACACATACACACACACACACACACACACACACACACACACACACACACACACACACACACACACACACACACACACACACACACACACACACACACACACACACACACACACACACACACACACACACACACACACACACACACACACACACACACACACACACACACACACACACACACACACACACACACACACACACACACACACACACACACACACACACACACACACACACACACACACACACACACACACACACACACACACACACACACACACACACACACACACACACACACACACACACACACACACACACACACACACACACACACACACACACACACACACACACACACACACACACACACACACACACACACACACACACACACACACACACACACACACACACACACACACACACACACACACACACACACACACACACACCACACACACACACACACACACACACACACACACACACACACACACACACACACACACACACACACACACACACACACACACACACACACACACACACACACACACACACACACACACACACACACACACACACACACACACCACACACACACACACACACACACACACACACACACACACACACACACACACACACACACACACACACACACACACACACACACACACACACACACACACACACACACACACACACACACACACACACACACACACACACACACACACACACACACACACACACACACACACACACACACACACACACACACACACACACACACACACACACACACACACACACACACACACACACACACACACACACACACACACACACACACACACACACACACACACACACACACACACACACACACACACACACACACACACACACACACACACACACACACACACACACACACAACATCAACCAATCTCATCTCTTTAGATCGTGTAAGTGGTTGGTTTCAAAAATGTTGTTCTCACCATATAACATTTGGCCAATCTAATATACAAGGGCGCAGTGGCTGAGTGGTTAGAGTGCCGGTTTCCCGACTAGAGGGACCGGAGTTCGAACCCAGTCCCGGCAGGTCGGGAGTTCGGTACTGCTGCAGCCACCTTGTCGAATATTGGGCAATTTCGTTCACCCTATATCGCCTGCCCCTTCCAACCCGCACTGGCCAGCTTGGAAGGGTAGTCCAACAACACCAGCATGCAACACACTATAAAGCCATAGCGCCCAGTCCCTAGCGACACCAACAGAGTCCATGACTAAGGAGGCTATCGGTCAAAAGTATAAGTAGACTAATGAGAGCGAACTACAACATCATTACTCTACTAAGAGATGAACATATACAATAACTCGAAGAACTTATCGAAACCAGGTTGGTATATGATGTAATCGGGATCGGAGAAATGAGAAGACGAAAGGAATGTTTCACTGGCTTACAAAGCGTCAACCTACTATATAATTTAAGGCAAACAACGACCATGCAGAAGCAGGCTTTCTCGTAACCAAGAAATGGAAAGACCACAACGTGAGGGTAAAAAGCATCAGCCCCAGAGTAGCAGAACTCGTCTCTGCATAGCTAAGCGCTACAAACTAAAGTCATTGCAGGTATATGCACCAACAACATCATACCCAGAAGAAGACATAAATAGCTTCTACAACGACGTCGATGAGACTTTCGGGAAAGCAAATCACTACACGAGACTTTAATGCTTAAATATAGAAAGTATCGATCCCTATCGATACGGCAACGGGCAAATGTGGGCTCGAGTTGAGAAACGAAAGAGGCGACACCTTGGTAGAATGGGCAACATCAATAAAATACAAAATCATGAATACCATCTTTCAGAAGAAAGCAGGTAGGACATGGACGTGGAAAAGCCCAAACGGTATAACGAAGGCCAAAATTGATTGCATCCTAGCAAACAGGCCAGACATCGTCACTGACGTTACAGTCATCAGCCAAGTCGACGTTGGAAGTGACCACATAATAGTTACGAGCAACATCAAATTGGACACAGCGGTGGAAAGGAAGAAAATTAATGACCAAGATGCCACCAAGAGCAGATGCCTCACAAATAGGATAAAAAATTAAATTCCAACTCGAATTGAGAAACCGATTTGAGATACTATAAACATTAGATATCAACCGCACCATCAGCGAATCTTTCACAGACATGATCAAACAAAGAACGTCAGGACTAGTTAAGGCAATGAACAAGTAAAAACAAAATCGATGATATAGTCACCAACACTATCCCTGTTGACGAAAATACGAGAAATAGTGGGAAACGGCGACTATAAACAACGAAAAAAATACGAAGAAATACGCAAGACCATAACAAGAAAGCAAGAGAGGACATCAGACAAGACAAGAGACCAGACAAACGACCATGACAACAAAGAGCCTGAGGAAATGAAACGCAGAAGTTAAGCCAAGACAGACTGTTCACACTCCTGGACAAGCCGGGTAGAGAAATTCATGATCCTAACTATACAACAGTGAACAGAGTATCGTAGTCCACACTAACCCAACAGAGGTAACAGAGATAATATCAAGAGAGGTGGAATCAGCACTGTTTATGGCAGCACTCGAAAGCATATTCCTATTACTTACTTGGGAAGCCAGAGGCTTGAAGGCAGACGGCGAATATCTTAGTCATCTTCGTTTCGCCGATGACATACTGCTATGCGCTAATACACCACATGAACTACAACAAATGGTACAGGAATTAGCTGATGAAAGAAAGTGAAAATCAGGGTCTGAAGATGAACAAGACGATAACATTGTTGATGATGGAAAACGACGCACCAATATATGTCAACAACAACCTGATCGAGAAAGTTGAAAGCTAAATCTGCCTGGGACAGAGATACAGCACCAGAGAAAAAACCAAGACAAAGAGATTCAGAGGAGAACCGTGGCCGGAAGAACGGTATTCGCCTGGCACCGCGACATAATATCCGATGCACATTGCATATCACCACCTGGAAACCATACGAAAGGAAAGGACATAGAGGAAGGGCGGCGAGACGGTGAAGAGATGAACGACTGGAAGGGTACCTTCTGGCCAGAGGATAGCGCAAGATACGCAAATGTGGATGCAGCATGCCGAGGCATTCGCCCAGCCAGGGGACAGTATGGCTGCACAATGATTTTGATGATGATGATGATGATGATGAGATGATGATGATGATGATGATAATGTTATATATATATATATATATATATATATATATATATATATATATATATATATATATATATTAACACAAAATTTATCAAATTTCGTTTTTCAAAATACACGTAAAACAAATGATGTACAAATATGTTACTGTATAACTACCTATGGTATACCCTATTTGCACATTATAAAGCGCATAATTTTATGATAAACTGTATATCTAAATGTGGATTTCTTTCAGCGTGTGGTGCTGCACTTCACTGATTTCGTCCTACCTGATGATCGACAATGTCAATACGGCCACGTCGCTATCTACGATGGATGCAATGACACCGCATTACTGATACACACACTTTGTGGCCAACGACCTGGAGATATCACATCCAGTGGGAACACTCTGTTCGTCTATTATCGCAGTGATTCTACCTATATGTATCCAACTGTTGCAGTGCAATACGTAGTCACCGAAGGTAAGGAACACTAATACTAGTACAATTGGTGTAAAACATGCTCACTATTGTAGGCCTGGCACTGATACAAAATGGTTTTTTGGGAAAGGGGTTAAGGGAGATTTTCCTGATTTTTACGTATGTTTTTCCCAAGTGATGGGGGATAGTGCACCATGGGGTTTTTTTAAAAAAACCTTCAAAAATAATGATCCTCGCCATGGTCGAGGTTTTTCTTTTTTTTTACCCCTTTTCCGGTTGTCCCCTTTTAAGGGGAAAGGGGGAGGGAGGGAACTTTGCAAATAGTTTGTTGAAGTGGGAAGGGGGGAAAGTAAAAAAATATATATATATATATATATATATATATATATATATATATATATATATATATATATATATATATATATTAAAAATATATATATATATATTTTATATATATATATATAAATATATATATATATAAAACACGTAATATATATATATATATATATAAAACGAAAATAATATTTTATATATAAATATAATATAATATATTTAATAATATAAAAATATTTTAATATAAAATATATTAAAATATTTTATTTATATATTAATATATATATATTTTAAAATATAATATATATATATATATATATATATATATATAAAATATATATATAAGTAATATTTTAATATAAAAATATGTAAATATATATATATATATATATATATATATATATATATATATATATTTTAATTTTTTTAAAAAAAAAAACCTCTTTTGTGCTTGTGTGTTTCGATGTGCTGTCATTCATAAACCAACTTTGCTCTATTCATGCTTTGTTGTATTATTAAATAAGAAAGTGTCGGTTATACATTACGTTGCAGCGTTGAGAGAAACAGTGTACGCCTAATTTGTATCAGTCTGCAAATGCCTTTACGGCACCGACATAAAATTGTCAAATTGGTGTGCTGAACGGATCATATGCGTGTGCGTGTGCGTGTGCGTGTGCGTGTGCGTGTGCGTGTTCGTGTGCGTGTGCGTGTGCGTGTGCGTGTGGTTTTTGTGGGGTGGGGTGTGTGTTTTGTGTGCGTGCGGTGTGCCCTGTGCGTTTGCGTGTGCGTGTGGGGGTGGGGTGGGGTTTTTGCGTGTGGCGTTTTTTTTGGGGTGGGGTGGGGTGGGGTGGGGTGCGTATTTGGGGTGGGGTGTGTGGGGTGGTTTGGTTTTTGGGGTTTGTGTGTGTGTGTGCGTGTGTTTTTGGGGGTGTGCAGGGGGTGTGGGGGGGTGTGGGGTGTGTGTGTGTGCGTTTGGGGTGTGTGGTTTGGGGTGTGTGTGTTTTTGGTGTGTGTGCATGTGGGGTGTATGTGATGTATGTGGGTGTGTGTGTGTGTGTGATGTGGTGTGCGTGTGGTGTGCGTGTGGTGTGCGGGGCGTGTGGGGTGGTGTGCGTGTGGTATTGGGGTGGGGTGTGTTTTGTTTTGTTTTGTTTTGGGGTGGGGCGGGCGGTGGGGTTTGGGGTTGTGGGATTTTGGGGTGGGTTGGGGTTGGGGTGTGGGGTTTTGCGGGGCGTGTGCGTTTGGGGTTTTCGTGTGCGTGTGCGGGGGTTTTGCCTGTGCCTGGTTTTCCTGTGCCCCGGGCCCGTGCCTTGCCGGGGCCGAAAGCAGCCTGTGCCGTGTTTGTGTTTGTTTTGTGGGGGGTTTTGGGCCCGGGGGCCTTGGGGGCCGGGGGGGCCGGGCCGGGCGGTGGCGGCCTTGGGGCCGGCCCCATGCGCGTCCGCGTCCGCGTCGCGATGTATGTATGTGACTATAATTAGAGTAAATGCCTTGAAAGTTTTGTAGAGGGAGATTGGAGTCTATATCATCTATTGAATCCAGCGTTTATGGTCACACCTTAAGGGTTGGTGAAATATATGAGACAATGGTAAATAAAATTCAATGTTAGAACCATCAAGTTAGCAGTGATCATAATTTCGACTACCATAAAATGGTAGTCGAAATTATTAATTATTGTTACAAACCTTCTCGTGATTTGCTATACTTACACAAACTTATTTTTATTACGTAGCCACGTTAGTTCTATTAATTCATAGAAATGTGTCCATTATAAGTGAAATCATGTTAGAAGATATAGTTTTGTTATTAGTAATATAGTCTTTTAGAGGATGATGCGGACCAGTTTATTTATTATTTAATTAGTATGTCACATTAAACACTTAAAACAAACTGGTCATAGCCTTAGTTGGCTCCGCCGTCATCCCGGAGTTGTGTATGATTTTTTTTTGGGTCATTGTTATATATATATATATATATATATATATATATATATATATATATATATATATATATATATATATA
>JAODUO010001943.1:22500-30000 GCA_025642075.2 Ridgeia piscesae | reverse complement strand
GTATGTCAATGGAGGATAGAGGTCGATAAAGGAAAGGTGAGAATCTGCAGTATTCTCAAAACAATTGTTTGTTTTGAATTGTATTGACTGAAGGCTGCAGGACGGATTACATTTAAGGTTTCTTTGTAGTTTCAAATACTTCTTTGTACCGCTGTTAAATGAATAGATAGGTTTCATTTAGACTTCTAAATAAAAACTGGAGGCCGAGTTGTTTAAAAGAACATAAACTAAAATATGAAATCCACAGAAGATACATAGCAGAGCAACTAAAATTATTCTCAAAAATGAGGGACTTTATTTACAACAAACTCCTACAAGAATGTTGTGTGACAACGCAATAGACCAAGTAATTAATAGAAGAACTACTAGTATAACTATTGTTCTTCGTCCGCAGTTAATTGTATGCGTGGTAATGTTGTAAACTATGTTTAATCTTGTTAAATTATTTTACAGCGTGTGCAGATACACTTCTCCGAATTCAAACTCGAACTGTGCAATCATTGTTCTTGCGATAAACTCAATATCTATGACGGACGTAACACCAGTTCAGCATTGATAAGCTCACTATGTGGTTCGCTGCTACCAGACGACATAACATCCAGTGGAAACACTGCACTTGTAAAGTTCGAATCCGACGGCACATTTAGACGTCCCGGATTTTTGATACGATACACCGTTGTTGCAGGTATGCTATGCTATGTTTGTTTTATGACCTTAGCTATGTTTACCACATTATTTTAGAAATACCTACACACATCAATGTATTACACATACGCATAACGATGTCCGAATGTAGGTATGTTTACTTCCTTAGTATTATTTTGTGGTCTTGTCTCCTTCAATATAGGACCAGATACCTCAACCTTTCCTTGAATACACTAAGCGAGGATGTTGTCATTACTTCTTCTTGTAGCTTTTTCTAAGTGTCAAATACATTATTTGGATCATAACGTGTAAGTAGTTGTCATAGTTATTCCTGTAAAGCTTGTAGCGGTGGGAATACTGTATTGACTAAGATAAAAGTGAGTTTGGAACGAACTATGGTAAAATACTGTTATGACTTTTCTGTAGGAGCTTGTAGCGGTGCGATGGCTGTATTAACTGAGCAACGGGGAGAGTTTGGATCTAACTATGACAACGAGGAGAGTTGTCGATGGAGAATTTCGGTGAATCAAGGACAGGTGAATCTGCACTATAATCACTTTGTTTCATTAGGTAACAGTTTCGCCCACAACGGTTTTTCCATTAGTCTAAATTGTTTGTCATATTAAATATCGCCTAAATATTGATTATTCCACAAAACTATAGGCACATAGACAGAAACGTACATGCATACATACATTCACACACAGCCACACATAGACACACACGCACGCACGCACGGACGCACGCACGCACGCACGCACGCACGCACGCAAGCACGCACGCATACACACAGACAAACACACACATGCACGCAGGCACGCACGCACGCACGCACACATACACACACACTCACACACACACACACACACACACACACACACACACACACACACACACACACACACACACACACACACACACACACACACACACACACACACACACACACGTACACACACTCAACGTTCACAAACGTGTTTGCTTGTAAACAGCAAGTGCAGCTGGACTTCGTGAGCTTCCTACTGCCAGAATGCAACAACTGCAGTTGCGATAAAGTGAACATTTACGACGGAAGAGACGCTACAGCACCACTGCTGCACTCTCTGTGTGGCAGCGTCCTACCAGAACAAGTCACGTCCACCGGGAATGAGTTGTTCGTCTTCTTCGAATCTCATGCGTCAGACAGGACTCGTAGTTTTAGGATACGATACTTGGCTATTGGAGGTATGGCTTCCATTGAACACCATCGTCACGCGCTCCCTAAGATTACTTTTTTTATAAATAGCATAACATTGGTTTCTCTGGACAGTTTATTTGTCCGCCAGTGCAAAGGCGAGCATCTCCGCTAGTACTTAGTACTTTCAGCTAGTACTTTGTCCAGGGCAAATATTATTGGGACTTTTGTATCGCAATTTTCAAACAATCAACGAGTTACCCAGCGATGTACATGGGAAGGGCATTCGTTTGTAAAGTATTGTGTTACATTGTTTCAGCTTCTGTGTCCAAAACATACGTGTCGGTCACTTGCTCATATGCATACTAATTTAAAGTATGCATATTGTTTCCGACAAGCAACAGCATAGTAGTAGGTAGCATAATTATATTTAGTATGATGTATACAAACGTGAAATACGTACATCCTTTAAAAAATAATTGTTTTGAAATATCAAACCCTCTCCATTCCCCTTGACGAATGTTGAAAACTCCTCAAACTACAAATCATCCGCTTAAGCCTTCTAGGTCATATACTAAATTTCAGCCTGAAATATGCAATGCTGACAGGACGTGTTGAATGTCTGTAAATGTGTAGATGCACACAATTAGCAAATACTTAACTCCAATATTGTGTTGTTTTAAATTTGGCATTCCCGGTTAACATATAAACACAGTTTATCCAGTTTGATAATTATCATTATTATTGACATTGCGTCACTATTCTGGGTTCGGTTGGATCCCTTGTTTAAAAGCGCATTTTCGACTAACTATCCTAGAAAATCTTGCACCACTGGGTAGAATGTCTTTTTTCAATTATTATTATCATTCTACATGTAATGGGAATATTCTTACCTTTGTTTCGCCAAGGTTATGGACTAAAACACGACAATGTGAAAGTGAGGTATAACGTATAATTCTGACTAACATAATGTCACATAATTTTTTTTAATGTCTACCAAAATATGTTGTCATATAAAGGAAACAACAATATCATGAGTAGTAATCACAAAGGTATGTATTAATGGAGGTGGTCAGATTGACTCTAGAGATACTCTAGAGACTCTAAGTTGTGACAGTTGTACTGATGATGGTTACACCAGACCTGCATGCACGAAAACGTACGTATGTACATGCATGGATGGATCCTTACAATGTCTGCCTCCATGCATGTACATAGCAATGTGTGTAATAAGTACTTAATATATATATTTTATTATGTCACTTTTGTTCGACGCAGGGGCATGTACTGGCACAGCGGCCGTGTTGACTGGAAATAGTGGCGAGTTTTCGTCGAGAGGGTTATTTTACGAAAATAACGAGGTGTGTCAATGGAAGATTGAAGTCGATATCGGAAAGGTAAATTTGTCGGACTATGTTTCTGCTGGCTAACCCTACATGTGTGTATCCTATATTCTTCCAATCTGAAACTAAATGTGATATAATGTATTTTATTCCAGCGTGTGCGGATACATTTCACCAAATTCAGTTTAGAAAAGCACCCTACTTGTGGATATGAAATTGTCAAAGTGTTCGACGGGAAGGACGAGAATGCACCGTTGCTAAACTCACTATGTGGTCATGAGCTACCTGCGGATATCACAGCTAACGGGAACTTCGCTTTCGTGCGGTTCCGTTCGGATTCCATTGTCAGATTTCCAGGGTTGACGATCCAGTATTCAGCTGTTAAAGGTATGTCGACCATATCGATTGTCATTGCCTTATATAATAGTCAGGGATTCAGGTCGAGGATTTAACGATTGACAAAATACGACTTTCTAAACATTACATACGTCATCTTTGTTTAAATATAATGTAGCGGGTTGAATAATTACGAACTTCCAACAAACGTACCGATAAAACATTCAAGATACTTTATTATCCGTATCAAAAGTAAATCAAACAAACTGATGTTTATCAAAATGATATAAGTAAGGGAAATTCGTACATGATCTAACGTATGGTGATAATTATAATTGAGTAAATACGATATTAAGAGGATATAAATTGTCTTATTATTACAAGAAAATAAAAATATAGCAAATTAAAAAACAATATATTTGTGTGTTAATTTATGAAATTAATAAATAAGCAGCGGAGTTTTCAGCGACAAACACATACATATGTGTGCAACTGGTTTATATATTCGTTACCAAAGGTCACACGGTACATGTGAATTTATGCTGCGCTCCAATCATATCATGCACTTGGTAAACGCTATTAATGAACTGGGAAGTTCTCTAGATCCTCCAATTAACGACTGGTGTATTTATGCTACTGGGTCACTGGCATTCACTGTAGACATGAAGTGATTGGAATGCATCAGAAAACATGTATGTGTTTCCTTTTTTAGAACGATTTACTCGTTGCTACTCATGGTACTATGACCCTTGTTTTTCAACTCTTTCATATTAGTATGTTTAAGACATGTCGATGAGAGTGCAGTTATGGGAGTATGTTATAGTATCGAGAATCTTGATTTTGTAATTTGTCGCCGTGCTAACTGAATTGATTGTGTTGGAGTTTTGTCGTTATTGTACCCCATGAATGGCTCGAAAACCCCTTGTACACACATAATGTCGGCTTTGTATGTATCCAAATTCGCACCCTTCCGCCACACCCAGTGTTGAGTACTCAGCCACCTGACACTCAAAGTCAGTTAGATCAATCATCACGTTTTCTAAGTACTAAATCCATCCACATGCAGATCAAATAGTTTGCAGAAACAACATTGCCAGTAACATAAGAAAAGTGTCACGTTGTTTTAAAAGTAGATATGAATTATGAATGACTCAACTAATGACAATGGTGCCTCTTGTTTTCTTTCAGAGTGTATCAGTTATCCATGCATGAACGGTGCAACATGTGTCGAAGGTGTCAATTCATACAGTTGCACCTGCCCAGCTGGATACATTGGCAGCAGTTGTGAGACGGGTAGGTTTCCTTTATATCGTGTTATTTTTTTTATTATCTTCCTGTTTTAAATCAGGTTTGTTTCTGAAGCTGTTTGGTATGTGATTGTCACACGAAATTACTTGAAATTAAATTATAATATGCCTTTTCGAAATTACTATATGTATTGTAGATCGGCTAGATCCATTAGGAGCTTTAGTCCACGGTGTGTCGTAATTTGTAAATGGTGCATGTGCAAGGCTTTCATCTTGCAAAATCTAGCGTTTCCTAACAGGGTATGGAGTTATTTGCTGGTAATAATTTACTAACTAACAATCTTATACGCCAATGATAACATGGTGACATTTCTACAATGTATGAATTATCCATGTCATCTTTACGGTGTTCTTACTTTCAGAGATCGTCTACTGTGCAAGTCGTCCGTGCATGAACGGTGCGACGTGTATCGACGAGATCAATTCGTACAGTTGTAACTGCTCAGATGACTACGTTGGCAGCAGATGTGAGACGGGTAGGTTTGTCTTAGTCGTATTACAAACAGTACATATAATAAAATATAAATTAACCAAGAATTATAATATTAGTATATGTTTCAGATTAGTATTTCTAGAGGCTGTGTGCTATTTTGGGAATTGTGTACTTTCATACAATCAAAAAAGCGGAATCAAATGGCTGGTTTATGACATGTTCTGTCAACAACGACTAAACGTTGTATTTTTTTCATTTTACTATATGACGTATATTGGTATTCTCGTTCCTGGCAACGTTATATGATGTTCTGTCCTCAAAGTCAACGGTTGTGCACAACACAATACAGTAGCTGTCCTGTTATATAAAAAGCCACCAACGTTGCAAAATTTTCTTACTTCAGATGTTGATGAATGTGCAAGTCGCCCATGTATGAACGGTGCGACGTGTGTCGAAGGGGTCAATTCGTACACTTGCACCTGTCCAGCTGGTTACGTTGGCAGCATATGTGAGACAGGTAGGTTTGCTTTACTCCTAGTGGTAATATTGTCAATGAAACCATTATTTATTTCCTGCAATTATAGCACATTATATAGTAATGCGCCCCAGAAATGATGTTATCTATATTTATTATACTTTGGGCAAATACATCGTAATATAAATAACATAACTATATAGCACTGGGTCGATCTTGCCGTTTGTCCTTTCAGTCTTTACTGTACTTATTATGGGATAAGACAATATCAGCTTTATCGTCATGTGTTTTCATTGCAGTTACAATAAAACTTTGGAATGCGTTGTAATGTTGGGTCGTCGTACAAGTATGTTCACATGACAATATATTCACATGCACCAAACGATTATGATAACATATACTACTATTTTTAATTAAATAAATACATAAATAAATAAATAAGAGCATTCACATACAATAGGTCCGAATAAACAGTTGTTCTTTATACCATCGATATATAATAGTTGATATGATCTAGTATGAATATAAAATCATAAAATGTAAAATGTGGAATAAAATAATATATAATAAATTAGGTTAAGATATACACACTAAAACACATTGAAAGTGGAAGATGTGTGCACCACATATGGGAGGGAAACAATATTATGTTATGACAAGACTTGTATGGCAAAGCTGCTACAAAACCTGTTGGTCCTTGTTTTGACGGACCTGAAACGGGGACTATATGGAACGGGATCAAATAGGTCACGGGCAGGATGGGATTAATCATGAGAGATAAGAATAGCTCTTCATAACAGGCGCTGTTGATCAAGTGTATAATTTATTCATTATAATTATCAAAACTATTCCTTAAAGAAACATATTATAACAAGAGCTACAACAAAACGACTGCGAATTGTTCGATTGCTTCCATAGATCTAGCACAATTTATGGTATCCTCTTTTGGGGAGAATCAAGTCAAAACGTTTGCTGTATGTATCCTTTATATATATATATATATATATATATATATATATATATATATATATATATATATATATATATATATATATATATATAAAGGACACAAATAGGCAACGTTTTGACTTGATCTACAAAAGGGGATAATATATATATATATATATATTATATTATATATATATATATATATATATATATATATATATATATATATATATATATATATATATATTATCATGTCTTCATTCAGAGTCAAAAATAAATCGTGTATTAGGTTACATTTAATCTTGGTATACTCAATACATTACATGTTTTGCTGTAAACAAAGCCACCAACGTTAGATAATGTTCTTGCTTCAGACATTGATGAATGTGTAAGTCGCCCATGCATGAACGGTGCGACGTGTGTTGACGGGATCAACTCGTACACTTGCACCTGTTCAGCTGGTTACGTTGGCACCAGATGTGAAACGGGTAAGACGGATTTTGATACGTTATTGTCATCACAAACATGGTTTAATTTCAGGAATTATGGCTCATCATATAGTCATGTAATGTCGTAACATTGTTTTTCAGTTATGAATACGAATGCATGTATACATGACTTTGTAATAAGACAACCGCTTCGCTGTAATTGTTAACTTGGCAACTAGTAAGTTTGGCCATATTATGCGTTTTATAATGTTATCAAAATTATGTAGAGCAAAAATTCGTAGTATAACGAGTTGTGCTTGTTGTGATTAGAACACTGTATTTCGTATAGCGAATAGTATATTAAATTTATAAGGTAAGTGCTATTCATGTGTACAAACATGACGATGCCGT
>JAODUO010001943.1:10000-17500 GCA_025642075.2 Ridgeia piscesae | reverse complement strand
CCTGTTCAACTGGATACGTTGGCACCAGATGTGAGACGGGTAAGTCGGATTTTGATACGTTATTGTCATCACAAACATGGTTTAATTCCAGGAATTATGGCTCGTCGTATAGTCATGTAATGTTCTAACATTATCTTTCAGTCAGGAATATGAATGCGTATATACATGACTTTGTAATAAGTCAACCGCTTCGCTGTAATTGTTAACTTGGCAACTAGTAAGTGTTGCGCATAGTATGCATTTTATAATACTTCTTTTTGGGAGCATCAAGTCAAAACGTTGCCTATTTGTGTCCCTTAATATATATATATATATATATATATATATATATATATATATATATATATATATATATATATATAGAGAGAGAGAGAGAGAGAGAGAGAGAGAGAGAGAGAGAGCTTGTTTTCATTGCGAGTCAAGAATATTTAGATATTGTGTATTAATTGGTAGATGACGGGTTAATACAATGGTTTCTGGTGTCTTTCAGACTATGACAACTGTGCAAATCATCCATGCATGAACGGTGCGACGTGTGTTGACGGAGTCAACTTGTACACTTGCACATGTCCAGATGGTTACGTTGGCCACTCATGTGAGACGAGTACGTTTCCTTGTTTTGCTTTATTAGTTTCTTTCAGAACACAAAATAAAGGTTTCATTAAGTGGACCTGATCAATAGTATTGTTTCATAACAAAACACACAAAATTACATAAAATGCCGTTTATATTAATTGGACTGCAACGTTACATTCACTATTGGTATACACACAACACAATGCAGTAAATGTTTTGCTGTAAACAAAGACACCAACGTTAGATAATGTTCTTGCTTCAGACATTGATGAATGTGTAAGTCGCCCATGCATGAACGGTGCTACATGTGTTGACGGGATCAACTCGTACACTTGCACCTGTTCAGCTGGTTACGTTGGCACCAGATGTGAAACGGGTAAGACGGATTTTGATACGTTATTGTCATCACAAACATGGTTTAATTCCAGGAATTATGTCTTGTAATGTTGTAGCATTGTCTTTCAGTCAGGAATGTGAATATGTTTACATGACTCTGTAATAGATCAACCGCTTCGCTGTAATTGTTAACTTGGCAACTAGTAAGTTTTGCCATAGCACATGCGTTTTATAATGTTATCATAATTATGTAGAGCAAAAATACGTAGTATAATGAGTTGTGCCTTTTGTGATTAGAACACTGTATTTCGTATAGCGAATAGTATGTTCAATTTATAATGTAAGTGCTATTCATGTGTACAAACATGACGATGCCGTCATTTACTACAGACAAAGATGAATGATTTGTTAACCGTTGATAGCATGAAGAGACATCCATCGATATATATTTTCTTGCAAACGCTTGTACCTAAGTTGATACACGGGGAGCAATTGCGAGACAGACGTATATCAGTATATTTTGGCGCAAATATATGGTAATGTAAATAACGTAAATATATAGCACTGGATCGATCTTGCGGTTTATTCTTACAGGTGTTACTGTATTTATTATACTTAATTCATTATAATTAGTAAAATAATTCGTTAAAGAAATATATTTAAACAAGTACTACAACAAAACGACTGCGTAATAATCGAAAATTGATTACATCAAAGATCTAGCAAATTTTATGGTATCCTCAAAGTGTCTTCAAATGTCTAGTTTGTGTTACCTCTTTTGCGAGCATCAAGTCAAAACGTTGCCTATTTGTGTCACTTTAATATATATATATATAGATATATATATATATATATATATATATATATATATATATAGCTTGTTTTCAATGAGAGTGTAGACAATTTAAATAATGTGTATTAAATAGTAGATGATGGGTTAATAGCAATGGTTTCTGGTGTCTTGCACATGTCCAGCTGGTTATGTTGGCCGCACCTGTGAGACTACTTGTCACGTCAACACAAAATAATAATTAATTAAGTGACCTCATAAATAGTATTGCTGTAAAACATTACACGATAGACTACATCAAATGCATTGCGAATAGTATATATATATATATATATATATATATATATATATATATATATATATATATATATATATATATATATATATATACATGCATATATATATATATACATGCAAAATATATATATATACATGCATATATATATATATATATATATATATATATATATATATATACATATATATATATAACAATAGAACATATCGTGCATCTATGGGCGCATGTACAGTTAAAATTTTACTACATCGGATGTCGTCTATAATAAATCTTGTCAAGTGTGGCCTTTTCTTTTTGTCACATTTAGAGTGACCGGTCAGTAAGTTGTGGCTGATAGGTGTTGTTATTATTCATACAAATAGTTCTAGCAATAACATTATGCTGATGAATGCGTAATCAGCGGATATCGTTTAAATATGACTAGTTCGATAATTTACGTTTTCCCTATTGTTTGTATCTCGTCCATTATAAACAAAGCTGAGAAGTGGATTTGTTACTTTAGTATGTTTATATAGTTTAACTTATATAACCAAAAAGATCTGCGCATGTATCGCTGTGTATGAAATGTTGATGTTTTCAGATATAGACGAATGCCTTAATTAGCTCCGTATCGATAGCTTCAACGCGCGCATGCATACCTGTTGTACAAAAGTGCTTGCTTTTGGAAAATGCGCAACTGTTTAAACAAACGTTAATAACATTTTATCACATTTGCAGTGTTACGGCGATGTTTGAGTAATCCCTGTATGAATGGAGCAGCTTGTGTTGATGTGCAAAACTCATACACGTGTACGTGTGAGCCAGGCTACACGGGACACAACTGTGAGACAGGTTAGTTTCCGTGTAGTTGTCAACACCTGATTCGTTCGTTAAAGCCACGAACAAAAATGCCCGTCACGTGACATGATGCATTGTTAGTTGACGGCAATAATGCCATTATTCACCAAGTATTACTGTCCATCATATTTACACGAACACCATAACGTGTTCGCGTATTTATACTCGTTGATTGTTCGAAATTACGAAGTTTGGAGAGAATATGCAATTCACTTCCACAAAATAGGGTCCCGTTATATTAATATGTAATCGCTCAATCTTGTTCGCAAGATGCATCGCTTCCCTTTGAGAACTGCATTAGACGTTTCGGTCCACCACCAGTGGATCACGCACTGGTGACAAAACAAATGCATTGATAGTGAGGAAAGTAGTGTAAACATTTTCAAATATGGTATGACTGTAGGTTCAGACCTTGCTATACAAAACAAGCAGTTGAACCTGTAATTGCCTACTTAAATGTATACTTAAGATAGCTGTATGTTGTTGTCATCAGTTATTACAAATAACGGGTATGGGGTAGTTGAAAGCTTCATAGAAAGTTTCTGATGCCAATGGTATGAGTATGGGTATTGTTAAGCATATGCTCACCATAAAAATGAAGCCGCTCACCTATATGTTCAAGCATCCTTCCTTGTTGGATATTCGAAAATTGCTAAAGTAATCCCAGTATTTAAATATGGAATAAAAACCTATACAAATTAAATATCGATCTCACCGTTTCCACAATTTTCAATATATTAGAAAAAGAATTCATTGTAGACTAAGTGGCGTTTCACGAGACTGTTATGACCTAAACAAAATGTTTTGTATGTGAATGATATATCTAATATTTGACGTTTGCTAACGACACATTTGTTTTTCAATGCAAGAAAATATATTAATCAACTGATTACAACAGAATCAACCTCACCTTAAAGAAAGCATCCTTTAATGTCTCGAAAACGAGTTAAATATTATTTGGTAATAACTGTCCTCTGAATGCACATATTGGCATAACAAATATTCGTGTTAATTGCATGCCAGTGCATGTTATCGGTCAATTTACAGCAATATTTTGTAAACGATATGAACAAGTTAAAAACGCCCCAAAATTTAACTGGTAAATTGATGATTTACCTACCAATGTTAGAGTTATGTGTCATTCTTTTTTTAGCTAACTATGCTCACGTAAACTATACATATATTGCTAATATGGTGTAATTAGACGCTGCATTCGCAACAGTAACTTTCTATGAGAAGTCGTACGCAGAGATTAACTTAATTTGAAAACAATTAGAAAAGGCTGTATGTTATAATCGGTGAGCATATAATGATCATTTCAGAGAAAGACGAATGTGCCAGTGACCCGTGTCAAAACTGGGGCACCTGCCACGACGAAATAAACGCTTTTTCCTGCAGCTGCCCGAGCAATCTCTTCAACGGATCGATGTGTGAAACGCGTGAGTTATTTGTGTCCGTGTATATGTGTAAAATGTGTATGTGTGTGAGACAGAGCGAGACTGTCACCATGTCGTTTTTGTCGTTTGTGATGTGTAAGCCTATGAGTTGTGATGTATACTTATATTTCTGATGACAAACCATATAACAAAAGTACTTTGGTCAAACTATTGATGATTCTATTTATATTTATACGTAATATTTTTATGTAAGCACATGTTTTCCTCACGAACAGATTACATATTACACACGCATATATACATATATATATATATATATATATATATATATATATATATATATATATATATATATATATATATATATATATATATATTTTTTCTTATATTTTTGAAATAAAACAATTATGTAATCTACTTATTTGCAGTTATTATACACAAACACTACCAATATGGCCAATCCCAAGGCGATGTCAACATCCGTAGCAATGAATACTGCGACGCCAGCCGCAAAACGTGCGCAAGCGACTTTATACATATTCCGGACGTTCAGATCTCCATTGGCCAGTTTAAGCGAATGAAAGTAAGTGTGTTTTCCTGGTCAGATGGATAATGCGAAATTTATATATTCTCATGTTAAGTGCCTATTAGTGATATTGCTACTTATTAAAAAATATAAAAGGATGTATTATATAAGCAACTTGACAAAATATAGAAAGGAACAGTACTTTCGACAGCTATCTGTCAAAAAGAGGTTTATGTCACAATTGCACACAACTCGATTGTAAAAATATATAATATATAATAGTAATAATATATTTTATTTAATATAGCGCCACATTCTATTACAAATTGTGTGTGGCGCTTTACCACATGTCGAACTTTACACACATTAAAATCCATTGGAATAATCCTAAAGTATAAATACATATTAGCATAATACACATAAATACTGTAATGACATATATTAAAATAATATTCTTAAATACAAAAGTGTAAGTATAATATAAGGAATTACTTCAATTGAACTAATGTAAACTCGTATAATAAATAAATATATAAATATATTAAAATAAAAGATCTTTTGGCGTGCCTTGACATTTGCTAGACAGCCAGACGTGACATACCGTTCCATAAGATCGCAGCGACGACCGCAAAGGAGCTGTCCACGGCTTTCACGTGTGTCCGCACAACTGTTAGCAAATTATTGTTAGCAAAACGCAATGTTCTCGTAGGTTCGTATGGACAGACAATGTCGGATATATATTTTGGGGCTTCGCCGTGTATAACTTGGTATGTAAACACTAATAGCTTAAAGTCGATTGTCTGTGGTGCAGGTAACCAGTGAAGAAAACACAATAACACAAAGTTAACATAAGTGCTTTGGACATAGATTATAATAAGGCCCAATGGTGACAACAGAGAAAATTATATAGACTAATGGTTTCATATTTAGATGCAATTTAATGAAAATCGACATTTCATTAACACCAATTCTTCAATTTTGCATATATTAGGAAGTACGTTTGAATTTTGGTAATTTATATGTATAGATCTACACGAACGGCTACGTCACGTTTGGGATGACCTTCGACAGCCGTTATCCAAATCAGCTCGGAAAGGACATGTTGAATGTCACGAAGCGGATTACTGCACGCAAGCGAGGGTTCGCCATGTTGGCGCCTCTGTGGACAGACAACGACGGCCGGTCAGGAGACGTCTTCTATCACATCTACGACACGACGAAACCTGGATCAGCGGCAATTGACAAGGCTCGAGTGAAGGTATGCGAGCCACGACTTTAGGTACATGTCACATGAAAGCCTTGATGACAAATGCACTGCTTTGAAATTGCGACAAGTTTGTGTGTGTGTGTGTGTGTGTGTGTGTGTGCGTGCGTGCGTGCGTGCGTGCGTGCGTGCGTGCGTGCGTGCTGCGTGCCTGCGCCTGCGTGCGCCTGCGCCTGCGCCTGCGCCTGCGCCTGCGCCTGCGCCTGCGCCTGCGCCTGCGCCTGCGTTAACGATGATGGTTGATTACATAAATTATGCAAGCATTCAATTGTATATTTGGTCATTATTGTCATCCATTCTATAATGAACCTGTTATGCGACAAGTAGCAAATGTTCCATTCAATACACGCAATACATATGTCGTTATTTTGTTAACATGGCGCAAGATAACAAAAGACAGCGCAGGTAAAAAAAGTAGAAAAAAATCACATTCCAGTGAATGCATGCATTATTATTACAAAGGTGAATGTGAATTATCTAAGCCACTAATAATGTTTACTGAAATAAAAGTTTAGTTAACATATGAATGTTACGAATGCATAATTATAATGCATTGGTTTTACTATACAATTCCACAGCTTAACACCACAATAATGTCTGATGGTTTTGTATAACATATAATATGTTTACTGAAATAAAAGTTTAGTTAACATATGAATGTTACGAATGCATAATTATAATGCATTGGTTTTAATATGCAATTCCACAGTTTAACTCCACACTAATGTCTGATGGTTTTGTATAACATATATGTTTACTGAAATAAAAGTTTAGTTAACATTTGAATGTTACGAATGCATAATTATAATCCATTGGTTTTACTATGTAATTCCACAGCTTAACTCCACACTAATGTCTGATGGTTTTGTATAATAAATATTATGTTAGTTTTTGAAATTGGAACATGCAATGGTTCAGCATGATGAGTGATGTATTTCTGAATTTAATTATTCCTATTAAACAAACTTGTCACTACTGATGCACACATATTCCTGACAATCTGACAAAAGAAGCAGAATAACTGTGTATTCGTATAATGGTAGAATCAATAACGTCTTGAAAAGGTGGTGAGTGTGCGTTCTGCATGGGGCCGACATAATTAGACGAATTGCAATTTATTTTATTTTACTAAAGTGCTAAATTATGTGCTACAAGCATCTCTCCGTACGTCTACACAATATGATAGATACAGCTATAAGATGGTATAACATAATGTCACTAGGGATTGTCTACCAAGGGTTTTTCTGATAACTTCTACAGCTTTGGCAATTTTACAGTATATGTGCTGTATGAGAAGATACAAGGACAAATTTGAATATATTATAATATCTGAGAACTGTGTGATTTCTTCTTGGATAATCTGTTGCCTCGCAACAAATGTTTTAGTTGAATTGGAGATATTTCATTGACTGACCGTGTCTCTATTCGCAGCATGCCATTGGTCATGCAAGGGCTGAAGTCATCGCTCATGGCGGC
>JAODUO010001943.1:0-5000 GCA_025642075.2 Ridgeia piscesae | reverse complement strand
AAGAGACGGACGCGACTGTCTTCAGCGCTTTTGCCGCTAGAGACCGTGACTCAGACACCGTGCATGTCGAGATGACAACAAGTCGACGAGGTAGGTTTATGCACGGTGGATGTATCGGTCTTCTGCATCTACAAATGAAACTATTATGTTCTTAGAATTTCAATAAAACAAGCAATACTCTACTGCAGCTACTTCTCAAAGGCAGCATGTCCACCTTTGTGTTGGGAGATATTCAGATGAATGAGTTTAGACACGGCTGATTTTTCCGAAGGTTGGTTTAGCGGTGGAGGGAGAGGCCAAACCGCTCCATATTGTAAAGTTGCCCCGAATTACGTGAACTCCCACACCGTGGTTTGCCATGCGACCGTGAAAATTATTGCTGTAGGTTTGGCCATTTTTGTTGAAAACGAAAACGTCACGGATTGGTTCACATCTGCCAACGCGACAGATTTCCAGGAATACATCTGTGTGAGTGTCACGAAGACGAAATCCACTCAGATTGAAATATCATACGCAACAGGTATGACGTCATATTGTTTCTAGAGCAAACTGAAGTGTGTTTTAATCGATATCGTAACAAGAGTAATTAGTCATAGGCTAATGTTCGGAGCATGTAATTCCTTTATGTTACGTTGTTATAGCATTGATGTGCACAGTTAAAATAAATGTTATTTAAATGATAAATATAGTTTCTGAATTACAAGATTTATTTACCTCAGCTGTTCCACGTAACGTTTCTAAATATTTTCAACGTATATTGGTATTTGCTTACAAACAGGATTTTCATTGACAATTGGGGTGACAGCAGAACAGCTTGACGTCACAGTAGGAGCACCCAGTACTTTCAAGGGCTTCACGAAAGGCCTGATGGGAGTGTTCAATGACGACCCAACTGACGACCTTCTGCCGCCAGGGGGAAATGCCGTGCCGCTGTCGAACAGGTCATCGGAGAAGACGATATTCAAAGAGTTTGGTGAACGATGTACGTCGTGCAGCTGTTTTCGTATGTGCTTCTGTAAACATGCTTTTGTGTATTTATAGATATACATTACAGTATTCGCAACGAACGTATTTCTGTTCTTGAATCAGTATTATTACTTTTCTGTGTGCTCACATTATCACACTTACCTGTTTGTGTGTTTACCTGTACAAGAGAAAATAACAGACAAAGCATTATGGTTGCTTGTTTTTATAGTATTCATTCCCTTTACATTTACTCACATAAGAGCGTTACATTTGAACAGGGCGGATGGAGAAGATTGATTCGCTGTTCTATTATGCGCCGGGTGAGAGTTACGCGACCTTCGCACGTACAACGTTCATCCCGCGGTTCCTGGAAGATGTGCTGGCGAACATGACACCTTCACAGCGGGAAATGGCGCAAAAGACGTGCGGAAACAACAAAGAATGTATCTTCGATTTCGCCGTTACAGGCAAGTAATCACATACTTAGGTTCCTTGATGACAACAACAAAGGTTGTTGATAAAGGCATAAATGCCAGAGCCGGAACGATGCACTACTTCGTGATACGGTACGGTACGGTACGGTACGGTACGGTACGGTACGGTACGGTACGGTACGGTACGGTACGGTACGGTACGGTACGGTACGGTACGGTACGGTACGGTACGGTACGGTACGGTACGGTACGGTACGGTACGGTACGGTACGGTACGGTACGGTACGGTACGGTATGGAAATAAGGCATTTCGAAATGCCTTATTTCTAAGCCCTAAATGGTTTGGCATTGCACAAAAACGACCGATATTTGAATACATATATGTCAGAGCAAAACGTAAACTGTCTAAAATTATAATAACTTTAAATCAGTAAATATATAATTAATATTTCGTGTCAATAATTCAACAACAGAAATAAGCGGCGTTACTTCTTGATAACATGTCGAATGAGACCAGATCGCATGCTGGCTGTTCCTCACGCGGACAACGATTTGGTTCTGTAGATGCCACGTTATTCGTCACAACTAGGAGGTCCAAAACGCTTACCCTCATTGAAGCTAGATTGTAATGTCAAAATTGTAGGTTTACATAAATAATATTTAGTAAACATACGCGTACTACATGGTATAATAACTCGACATGTTATTAATATGCAGACAGTTGTGGTTTGAGCTACACGTTTATGGCTTCAATAAACGTATTCTGATACTGTCATGCCTATTGCTATTTTGTATCGCAAAACATTGATATATGGACATTGTGACGCACTGTACCGTGTGGTATGTACAACCGTACACATGCGTATCGTTCTGGTTCTAATAAATGCAGTACGAATAATCGTACTAACAATAAATGTACAGTTTTATTTAAATTTGATAATACATTGTGATGTCTACCTCGATATATTCTTGATATGGTTTGTTTCTATTCACAACCAGGCAAAGAAGATGCTGCTGGAGCAACGTTGGTGACAAATTCCAAGAACAAAGACAACGCAGAGACATTGTGTAAGAGACGTTGAAGAATGACATCAACTGGAGTCATTCTTTGATATTAATTTAACATTTTGTTGGTTAGATATATATATATATATATATATATATATATATATATATATATATATATATATATATGTTGAAATAATATGTTTGCAAATTAACACGGAGAAAACAATAATAACAAAATAAAACAAATACACCAGCATTTTAACAGATTGTAATTCAACGAACCAAGTTGGCCTTCTTTTCGACTTTGCTTGGCTTCAATGGTTTCAGCACTGTTTCTCCTTCGTTGTTTTCAGCGAACGCAAGTCCGAATATTACCGTTGATGTAGTATTCAACGTGACGGTTGGGGAGTTCAATTCACTTACCTTAATGACGGACGATCTAGATGGCGATACCGTTAACGTTGTACTCGAATCGATGCTCCCAGATGGCGCCACGTTCGAGAACAACGTCTACACATGGACGCCCACTAGTATGGATGTCGTGAACATATCGTATGTATTGTGTATTTTGTATGACTTTGACCAAACAAAAAACGTTTTTGTTGTTGTTTACTATAACTTAGGAAATAACTGGTAAATAATTGGTGGATTGTCATTAAATAATGGCCGACGTGTGCACGGGACACATCGTTATCATAATAGGATTTATTTGTTCGAATGTAACAATGATATTCATGTACCTACATGTATACATACATACATACACATAATATATATATATATATATATATATATATATATATATATATATATATATATATATACAGGTTCTTGGCTTCGGACGGCAAGGGCGGTGTGGCGGCCGCCGATGTCGCCGTCAACCTGTGCAACTGTTCCGGCCACGGAGAGTGTCGTTTTGACCTGCCCGCCGACGGCTACGAGCTGAAGCAGACATTCAGGATCGTCCAGTGCAACTGCTCCATCGAATGGGAAGGTGCAGTTTTACGTTTTCTGCTCAAATCATTTGATATATTCAACATACCATGTTGAACCATGGAAAATGCTCGCAGGTGTTAACGTACATAAAAGATTATTCCGAATTGATTTTTGATATGCATATATTTCTGCCATTCAATTATGTATACGTTTGACACATCTTACAGGCCTTTGTAGCATTACAATCACAGAACGTATTGGTATCATATATATATATATATATATATATATATATATATATATATATATATATACATACATATATATATATATATATATATACAATATATACATATATACATATATATACACATATACATACATACATACATACATACATACATACATACATACATACATACATACATACATACATACATACATACATACATACATACATACATACATACATACATACATACATACATACATACATACATACATACATACATACATACATACATATACATACATACATACATACATACATACATACATACATACATACATACATACATACATACATACACTTGTACCTGTACACACACATACATACATGTATACATACATACATATATACATACACACACATACATACATACATACATACAACACACACTACACACACACACACACACACACACACACACACACACACACACACACACACACACACACACACACACACATACATACAAACATACATACACACACACATATACATACATATATACATACATACATACATAAATATACCTCTACAAAATAAAATACCTTGGTTGCTTGTTTTTACTGTATTCATTCCCTTTACATGTACTCACATAACACCGCTATATTTGAACAAGACGGATAGCGAAGATGCTCCCTATTTAGATATAAAAGCATAACTATAATCGACTGCTACCACCCAAAATTAATCCCTGTTGCTTGCAGGTGACCACTGCGAGTCAGACTTCGACGGTTGTCAGGACAACCCGTGCACGGAGGGAACCAACTGCACCGACGTCTCCCCGTCAGAACACATCGCCAGCGGCAAGGCCTTTCACTGCAGCGAGTGTCCGCCAGGAACAGAAGAGAGTGCTGGGATATGTCTACGTGAGCAGAACACCATAGTTATTAACGTCGATGATTTGTGGACGTGATGATATTATTATTGCCATTGCGGAATTCCTGTAAAACATTGCCGAAACGACATGTTGTTACGCTGTTGTTGTTGACATGCCTTTTTGGCAAACTCTGACGGTTCTCATAAAGCACGTACACTATATATTTTACACAGCGATCAACGAATGTGACCCGGAGAAACCGCGTCACAACTGTGAACATCGTTGCGTTGACCGAACCGACGGCTACATGTGTATGTGCAAGGATGGATACAGATTACGAGGCGATAATGAGACATGCATGGGTATGAATAATAATGACACTTGGCACACACACACACACACACACACACACACACACACACACACACACACACACACACACACACACACACACACACACACACACACACACACACACACACACACACACACACACACACACACACACACACACACACACACACACACACACACACACACACACACACAC
>JAODUO010001942.1:12500-95424 GCA_025642075.2 Ridgeia piscesae | reverse complement strand
TGGTTGAGATGGAGACTGGACACTTGGTTGAGATGGAGTCTGGATACATGGTTGAGATGGAGTCTGGACACATGGTTGAGATGGAGTCTGGACACTTGGTTGAGATGGAATCTGGACACTTGGTTGAAATGGAGTCGGGACACTTGGTTGAGATGGAGGCTATACACTTGGTTGACATGGAGTCTGGACACTTGGTCGAGATGGAGTCTGAACACTTGGTTGAGATGGAGCCTGGACACCTGGTTGAGATGGAGCCTGGACGCTTGGTTGAGATGGAGTCTGGACACTTTGTTGAGATGGAGTCTGGACACTTGGTTGAGATGGAGTCTGGACACTTGGTTGAGATGGAGTCTGGACACTTGGTTGAGATGAATTCTGAACATTTGGTTGAGATGGAGTCAGGACACTTGGTCGAGATGGAGTCTGGACACTTGGTTGAGATGGAGGCTGGAGAGTTGATTGAGATGAGCGGTGTACAGTTGTTAGAGATGGTAGCGGTGTTGTTGCTAGATATGTGAGTTGTACTATTGTATGAGATGGGAGTTTTTTGTATGAGATAGTAGCTGCACAGTTGTATGATATGTGAGGTGTCCTGTTGTTTAAGGAGGGAGTTGTTATGTTGTAGGAGATGGTAACTGCACAGTTGTTTGAGATTGGAGTTGCACAGTTGTTTGAGATGGGAGCTATACAATTGTTTTAGATGGAGGTTGAACAGTTGGTTGAGATGCTGGAGCTGAACAGTTGTTTGAGATGGAGGCTAGACAGTTGTTTGAGATGGAGGTTGACAGTTGTTTGAGATGGAGGCTGGACATTTGTTTGAGATGGAGGCTGGACAGTTGTTTGAGATGGAGGTTATAGTTGTTTGAGATGGGAGCTGGACATTGTTTGAGATGGAGACTGACAGTTGTTTGAGATGGATACTGACAGTTGTTTGAGATGGAGACTGGACAGTTGTTTGAGATGGGAGCTGGACAGTTGTTTGAGATGGATACTGCACAGTTATTTGAGATGAAAGCTGGACAATTGTTTGAAATGGGAACTGCACAGTTGTTTGAGATGGATACTGCCAGTTATTTGATATGGGAGCTGGACATTTGTTTGAGATGGGAGCTGGACATTTGTTTGAGATGGGAACTGCAAAGTTGTTTTTAGTGGATACTGCGCAGTTGTTTGAGATGGTACTGCGCAGTTGTTTGAGATGGGAGCTGCACAGTTGTTTGATATAGGAGATATACAATTGTTTGAGATGGAGGTTGAACAGTTGGTTGAGATGGTGGCTGGACATTTGTTTGAGATGGAGGCTGGACAGTTGTTTGAGATGGAGACTGGATGGTTGTTTGAGTTGGTGGCTGGACATTTGTTTGAGATGGAGGCTGGACTGTTGTTTGAGATGGGAGCTGGACAGTTGTTTGAGATTGAGGCTGGACAGTTGTTTGAGATGGAAACTGGACAGTTGTTTGAGACGGAGGATGGAAACCATTATGTACGTACAGCGGCAACATGAAGCTCACTCCCATTAAGAAGGCAAATTGTGGCGCCACCTGGCGACAGTGAGTAGGTACACGGTTTTCAGGATGCCACAAAGGACTCAAATTAGCTTGCATTTAATGTTCTCTAAAAACACTTCTTTAATGGAACTGCAATTAGTAGGAAGGAAGGAGAACATGTGATACAATTAGCCAAAAAAAATATTTCAAAGCTAGCATGTTAAATACTCAATAGTATTCTGCAGGAAGGGAATAATTAGATTTATTAGTAAAAATTGAGCATCACACCAAATGAATCATAGAATAATGTATTTGAATGATCGTGCCTTTAAATCAAATGTCTATTACAATAACTAAATCACCGTTTGATTAAGATGCTTAACTCTATAAAAAGCAGTGCAGTTTGTTATAATGATAAAATACAAAAAGGCACACGCTCCAGCAATTTTTGTACATTTCACATTATGAAATATAAACAAATCAAAACATTAATCAAAAACAACTGATTCTTAGTATAGGTGTAACAAATTAGCTGCTAACGTAAATTTCAATATTTCTCCCAAAATATTTTCACCGGTATCTCTTAAATTAATAAACATGTACGAGTAGGAGAAACAGTGCTCTTAATACTGAAAGCAACTGCACGTAGTTTCCAGTACTCCTACACAGGTGGTGACTGAATATGTTTATGTAAATGTCTGTGTTTGGTAAAACAACAGAGGAATGTATGCTGCTAGAACATGTGCCCTTGTCTCTCAATCGTCCGCATTAGTTTGTAGGTTGTTGTTCTGCCGCAGGTCAAATGTTCCTTGTCTTTGTTGGTGATGTAATCTTCTCACTCAACCTTTGCCCAAGTCTAAAACAAACCCATTGTAGACTAAATACTACGCTTATCAACAACATATAAATGTCTGCTAAAGTAACACTCTTGCATAATGACAGACACATTGGGATTGCAGCAATGATATGAGTAATATTTCAAAAGTGTACTGTTCATGCATGATTTTGATAGGCACTAATGACTTATATATTGGTATTAATATGTAACTTTCTCCCATGTCATCAGGTCTGTTTGTCACTTATGCATCTGATTCAGTGGACTATATTATGTCTCTGTCAGTTGATTGTATATTTGAGAAGAAAAAACACAACAAATGTAGTTAATTAGAGTTTGTTACTTCATCAGTTGACAATTTATATGATGAATGGGCACAACGTTCAGATCAAAATACTGTAATGATGATAATGGCAGCCCTTGACAATTTGCTCCATGTGTAGGTAGGTGCAAGACTAATAATATGTGAAATCAAAACAACTTTCATATTACACTTTTCTTCTGAAAACATAAACATTGATATCACCAAGACAAAACATTACGTTAAAACAGTAGCTAGATTGTTAAAATGTGTTTTTGCATTTAATATCATAGTATACTTTTTCAAACAACACATGCTGGAAAATTGGGGTTTCAAACTGTACTAACTGTTTTACAAAGTTACACCAAAAATATCCAAAATGTGAAGTATTGAAGGTCAACCCACCCATTCGTTGCAATTGCCATCGCCGTAGGCGTCTGCGTGATGTTGGGACTGAGCAGAGACTTTGCCACTGACTTGATAGAAGGCATTAGCTGCAGCTGATCTGTTGTCTCTGGTCCTGGAGAAGTCACGAGCGTCTCCAGTCTCATTGACACTCTGCTGGGAGAAGCCACGCACGACTCTCCAGTCCTACAACGTAACAAATGGCACTGAGCAGCCAAAACTACACAAAGACCATAATAAATTCTACCCAAATTATCATCATCGTTGGTTAAAGCGTTATTTCTGGATTCTGCTGGGTTTGTCTTTCTTCTAGTTGCCTTCGTCCATCTGACATGGGCCTATACATCCTGTGTTTAATCATCAGAAGTTGAATATGTTGAAAGGTGTTAACCGTTTATCAAGTAACGGTATATGGCATGATATGGGAGTTGTTAATGTAAAAATAAAATTAACAAGAAAGGATCTGACCTATTGGTATTAACGTAATATATTTATCATATATACATGCAACAAATTACAATGCCAGTGTAATTAGTATGTTCAGTTGTATCGAAATTATTCAAACAAATTGTTCCATTAAAACTTTTGTTACCAACAGTTTGTAAGTTGTTTGTATTCTTGTCATTGCCATAAATAAAAAATTCTGACTATGTTTGAGTATTATATAATGCATTGTATAACTGTCAACTATTGCATGAGAGTCAACAAAACTGTAACGTGGAAATCTGCTTTAGAAAATAATATACTTCTGAACAGATGCATTTCATTAAGAAAATTCTATTATAATTTCTCCAAAACACACCACAGTTTTCCGATGACACTGACTAAGAGAAGAAATCTACTTACAATGTTCCTTGTCCCAGCCGAGGGGGCTGACCTGTTCATGCCAGGGGGTGGGACAACTCCCCCCCAGGCCATTCCTTTGTCTCCGTTTTCCTGCACAAGTCGCTGCCACACGCGGTCCTGTTTCCCCAGGGGCATGCCGTACTTCCACGACTGGTTCCCACCTGTGTTGTCACTGGTGTCGCTGGGGTCAGTCCTCGGACGCTTCTTGCAGAAGTAGCACCCAATGATGACCATGCCAGCAGCAAGAGCAATGGCCCCCAGCAAAGATGCTATCACTATGGCAACCAGTGGCAGGGACGCTGGAAGAACAAACAGAGTTGATGTGTAGTACACAAAACCTTTGCCTATATTGGTGAATTAAAGATGGAATATCTGACGGTTATTAATGTCGTTTACTAAAGGTTTACTAAACAATACAATTTTTATTATTAAACATATCACAACCCTTACCATAAATGCCAAATTGTAATCAATGAACCTGAGGGAAGAGTGAAAATAGAGGGTTCACATAACAATTTATACAACAATCATTTTAAAGAGCAGTCTTTATTATCATTGTCTGAAATTAGAGCTGTAATAATTAATGTGGCTGTACTAAATATCATTGGTGCCTACCTTTTTTCTTGTATGACGAATCTGAAAGAATGCAAACAAAAAATGATTAAAATGGTTTCTCCTGCAGTGTGATGTACATACATGTAATAAGAAATATATTTAATCATATTTTTTAATGTTTGCAAAAGCGCTCTGTTGCTGTATGCTGTAGGTATAGATAGCACACACAATATACAAACACACACACACACACACACACACACACACACACACACACACACACACACACACACACACACACACAACACACACACACACACATATAATTTTGTAAAGTAAGTTCTTATATAGCGCAGTATCCAGTCCTCAGGACTGTTCAAAGCGCTTTACATTTTATTTCCCTGACAGACCTGTTCAATCAAACACCGTCTCAACTTCTCTGGGAAGCATCCAGCCATATGCTAAAATTAATGCGCAAAGGCGGCTTGTACACATATCCACCACTGCCCATAGCCAGGTACTCATTTATACAGCTGAGTGAACTAGTGCAATGTAGAGTTAAAAAAACTTCCCAAAGTTTTAACATCGCATCACAGGATTCAAACACAAGGTCTCTTAGTCGAGAGTCGGAAGCTCTACCCCTGAGCCACTGCACTCTACATATTTTATGTTGTCATATGTAAACATTTCCACGAATGCTTGAATTCTGTTTCAATACACCCCAACAATGAATACTAAAACCATGCATGGCTGATTTGTAAACAAGAATAGCAAGAAAACAACTTATTTAAACAAGACAACTACTAATGTAAATGACCAGTGAGTACTGACCAGAGAAGACGACACTGCTGACCGAGACAGTCTTGCTGCCTAGTTTGCCACCATTGTTGTAGATGCTGTTCACAAGGATCTGTCGCAGTACGTCCAGGGAGGAGACAGTGTCCAGTTGTAGGACAAACTCCACCACTACACTACCCTTCCTGTCGGACATAACATCTCACATCAGGGGTCATCCATAAAGAACATCACACTTTGGGGTGGGGTGTCTACGGGCAAGTGTGAAAAAGAATTATATGGTGCAGGCCTTTTTGTATAAGTGTTTCTTGTGTTATGTAATGTTTTAAAATGTTTTTGTTGGGCTGTCAATATACAGTGTAGGCGGAACCTATACTATCTGTATCAAGACAAGGAACAAGATGGCTGATAAGAAACATGGAAATAATTTGTGTTGTGTCAGCATCAGAAACACCACTGATGTTAACTGCAATGTTTTCATAATCATCGATCCATTCCTGATATGGTTTCACTTCAAAATACAATTTTTCTCTATCAATATCTGTAAACTTGATGTCAAACTGTTGGGGAATTCCCTGTCTACATCCAGGTATAATTTGGTGGACTTGTCACGAAAAACTAGGGACATCTAGCGTAGTAAAAAAAAACGATAGACGGGGTTCAGGATCCATTAGGTTAACATAATTAGTTTTAAATTGTGCACATTACAAAGAGTTTAACATTTCCAAAGAATCCCTTTGACGTAACTGTTATATATGTGGGCACTGCTAATATATCTCTGATGGTGCCTATTGACTATTATCTTTTGGAACACTCACGTGAAGATGATATTGGTCACATCCATCACATTGCTACCAACAGTCGACTTCAGGAACACAGCAAGCAACTGAAAACAATCAGTTCAAAATAATATCAGCTGTAACATTTATTTTATATAAAGCTGACTAGCATTGCCCACAGTATCATAAAAGGAATATTCCTTCCAGTTAATAATGTACATACATATATAAATATTCTCAGATGACAAGTAATTCCACACCGTTTTGATTTTTTAATAGCATTATTCATTGCAACGGAAGTAGCACTTAAACGAAGAGTTTCTCCTACAGGAGACACTGATTACCCAATCAAAATCTAACAAGGAAGGTACATATAAATACCTCTGCCTTGACATCAGCTGAAAGACTCTTGTATTTGGTGGTAGTGTCGTCAGCCAGGTCTGTCTGATATGTCTCGCTGGTGATGCTCATGTGTCCATGGTAACTGTGCACCTCGCGTTCTGTCCGTGGAACACACACTCAGTGAGAACAACTTCAACAAGTACACACCTCACGCTCTGTCCATAGAACACACACTCAGTGAGAACAACTTCAACAAGTACACACCTCACGCTCTGTCCATGGAACACACACTCAGTGAGAACAACTTCAACAAGTACACACCTCACGCTCTGTCCATAGAACACACACTCAGTGAGAACAACTTCAACAAGTACACACCTCACGCTCTGTCCATAGAACACACACTCAGTGAGAACAACTTCAAAAGTACACACCTCACGCTCTGTCCATAGAACACACACTCAGTGAGAACAACTTCAACAAGTACACACCTCACGCTCTGTCCATAGAACACACACTCAGTGAGAACAACTTCAACAAGTACACACCTCACGCTCTGTCCATAGAACACACACTCAGTGAGAACAACTTCAACAAGTACACACCTCACGCTCTGTCCATAGAACACACACTCAGTGAGAACAACTTCAACAAGTACACACCTCACGCTCTGTCCATAGAACACACACTCAGTGAGAACAACTTCAACAAGTACACACCTCACGCTCTGTCCATAGAACACACACTCAGTGAGAACAACTTCAACAAGTACACACCTCACGCTCTGTCCATGGAACACACACTCAGTGAGAACAACTTCAACAAGTACACACCTCACGCTCTGTCCATGGAACACACACTCAGTGAGAACAACTTCAATAAGTACACACCTCACGCTCTGTCCATGGAACACACACTCAGTGAGAACAACTTCAACAAGTACACACCTCACGCTCTGTCCATAGAACACACACTCAGTTAGAACAACTTCAATAAGTACACACCTCACGCTCTGTCCATAGAACACACACTCAGTGAGAACAACTTCAACAAGTACACACCTCACGCTCTGTCCATAGAACACACACTCAGTGAGAACAACTTCAACAAGTACACACCTCACGCTCTGTCCATAGAACACACACTCAGTGAGAACAACTTCAACAAGTACACACCTCACGCTCTGTCCATGAACACACACTCAGTTAGAACAACTTCAATAAGTACACACCTCGCGCTCTGTCCGTGGAACACACACTCAGTTAGAACAACTTCAACAAGTACACACCTCACGCTCTGTCCATAGAACACACACTCAGTTAGAACAACTTCAACAAGTACACACCTCACGCTCTGTCCATAGAACACACACTCAGTTAGAACAACTTCAATAAGTACACACCTCACGCTCTGTCCATAGAACACACACTCAGTGAGAACAACTTCAATAAGTACACACCTCACGCTCTGTCCATGGAACACACACTCAGTGAGAACAACTTCAACAAGTACACACCTCACGCTCTGTCCATGAACACACACTCAGTGAGAACAACTTCAACAAGTACACACCTCACGCTCTGTCCATGAAACACACTCAGTAGAACAACTTCAAAAGTACACACCTCACGCTCTGTCCATAGAACACACACTCAGTTAGAACAACTTCAACAAGTACACACCTCACGCTCTGTCCATGGAACACACACTCAGTAGAACAACTTCAACAAGTACACACCTCACTTCTGTCCATAGAACACACACTCAGTGAGAACAACTTCAATCAAGTACACACCTCACGCTCTGTCCATGAACACACACTCAGTGAGAACAACTTCAACAAGAAACACCTCACGCTCTGTCCATAGAACACACACTCAGTGAGAACAACTTCAACAAGTACACACCTCACGCTCTGTCCATAGAACACACACTCAGTGAGAACAACTTCAACAAGTACACACCTCACGCTCTGTCCATAGAACACACACTCAGTGAGAACAACTTCAACAAGTACACACCTCACGCTCTGTCCATGAACACACACTCAGTGAGAACAACTTCAACAAGTACACACCTCACGTCTGTCCATAGAACACACACTCAGTGAGAACAACTTCAACAAGTACACACCTCACGCTCTGTCCATAGAACACACACTCAGTGAGAACAACTTCAACAAGTACACACCTCACGCTCTGTCCGTAGAACACACACTCAGTGAGAACAACTTCAACAAGTACACACCTCACGCTCTGTCCGTGGAACACACACTCAGTGAGAACAACTTCAACAAGTACACACCTCACGCTCTGTCCGTGGAACACACACTCAGTGAGAACAACTTCAACAAGTACACACCTCACGCTCTGTCCATGGAACACACACTCAGTGAGAACAACTTCAACAAGTACACACCTCACGCTCTGTCCATGGAACACACACTCAGTGAGAACAACTTCAACAAGTACACACCTCACGCTCTGTCCGTGGAACACACACTCAGTGAGAACAACTTCAACAAGTACACACCTCACGCTCTGTCCATGGAACACACACTCAGTGAGAACAACTTCAACAAGTACACACCTCACGCTCTGTCCATGGAACACACACTCAGTGAGAACAACTTCAACAAGTACACACCTCACGCTCTGTCCATAGAACACACACTCAGTGAGAACAACTTCAACAAGTACACACCTCACGCTCTGTCCATAGAACACACACTCAGTGAGAACAACTTCAACAAGTACACACCTCACGCTCTGTCCATGGAACACACACTCAGTGAGAACAACTTCAACAAGTACACACCTCACGCTCTGTCCATAGAACACACACTCAGTTAGAACAACTTCAACAAGTACACACCTCACGCTCTGTCCATAGAACACACACTCAGTGAGAACAACTTCAACAAGTACACACCTCACGCTCTGTCCATGGAACACACACTCAGTGAGAACAACTTCAACAAGTACACACCTCACGCTCTGTCCATAGAACACACACTCAGTGAGAACAACTTCAACAAGTACACACCTCACGCTCTGTCCATAGAACACACACTCAGTGAGAACAACTTCAACAAGTACACACCTCACGCTCTGTCCATAGAACACACACTCAGTGAGAACAACTTCAACAAGTACACACCTCACGCTCTGTCCATAGAACACACACTCAGTGAGAACAACTTCAACAAGTACACACCTCGCGCTCTGTCCGTGGAACACACACTCAGTGAGAACAACTTCAACAAGTACACACCTCACGCTCTGTCCATAGAACACACACTCAGTGAGAACAACTTCAACAAGTACACACCTCACGCTCTGTCCATAGAACACACACTCAGTGAGAACAACTTCAACAAGTACACACCTCACGCTCTGTCCATAGAACACACACTCAGTGAGAACAACTTCAACAAGTACACACCTCACGCTCTGTCCATAGAACACACACTTAGTTAGAACAACTTCAATAAGTACCTAGAAGGCACCCTTCATTGCGTGCTAACAACATTGTCAATTTCATTTGCTTAAAGTTTTGTTACATAATTACATATAATATGCACTAATTAACTGCAGTGACGCTATAACTTTTAGGGCATACACCACTAAAATCGTGTTATATTATTATGTATCCAATTTACACAAATGACAGACTAGTGATGCACATTTCACGTTAATAAACTTTGCCTCTGTTTGAATTTATAGGGCAATGTTTGTTTAATTTACAAAAAAAGGAACTAATCAAAGCTACTTTTGTAATCTGAATGCAAAACACCTTTCTGTATTCCGCTAGTATTAATATACTGTTCTTAAAATAATCATAAATATACTGAATGTATATTGCCCACCAAGCTGCATTTACTAGACACATGCATTGTTTGCAGCTTCAATGTTTCAACTATGACATACTTACGTTGTTTCAAGGTCATGTGATCGGACAAAGTAATGTTTCAATGTGACATATTTACCTTCTCCACTGACCGACGTCACATCCACGTCGAAGTTGCCAAAGCTTCCGCTGTGTGCCTCAGTCTTGATGCTATCAACGATAGCGCCCAGTGTCTGAGTCGCTTGGTTCTTTGCCACAACCACCTTGTAGTCCACGACCACACTGCCTTGTCTGAAGAAACAGTCTTAACATGACCCACTGGACACACGACACAGGCGTTGTGCATATAGTACGTACACAGATAATATTTACTCATTGATAGACCTAACATTATTTGTAAAACATTGTTATAGAACTGAACTGTTTCTATAAATATAGGCGTGGTAATTTGCTAGTTTATTTCTAAAATTGGAATGTTATCGCCAATTATAATATGCACAGTCTTAATACTCGCAAAGCTACAAATATACACACATCTATGACAAGACACGAGTTTGCCAAAAACTGTCTTAAAAATACAATTTGCTCACATGGTTATGGTCATGCAAAATTAATACTCTATTATGACTGGCTTTCTTTTCGCATATCTACCTGTGTTTGTAATGACAAACTACACTGATTCCAGTACAATTATACGTATATATATTATTTAATAAACGGTCAATGATGCTTACCTGAAGTCAACATCAACAATCTCAAAGCTGACTCCTTCCATTCGATTCATCAGAGTTTTCGTCAGCTGAACAGAAACACTGGCATTCTTAATGCAATGTACATGAAAACCTAATTTTGTGTTCTGTTTTGTACACAAGTTTTTCACACATGCAAAAAAACAAATTGGTTTAAAATGTTACAACAACACATGAGAGGATTTCATAACACATACACAACAAACACCCATTTAAAATTATAACCAGTAAAATATAGCATTTTCATAAAACACACAAGACAAATGCTACTTTAAAAAAACATTCTCCCTTGAGGGCATGCCAAAAATTAAACAACAAAAACATCATGCTCTGTGGTGTATAAATGTTTTAATTCCATAAATGTTATAAAGAACACAGATAAGGTTCCCCTTAGAGTATTTTAAGGCAATCTGAATGTTATAAAGGACACAGACAAGGTGCCCCTTAGAGTATTTTAAGGCAATCTGAATGTTATAAAGGACACAGACAAGGTGCCCCTTAGAGTATTTTAAGGCAATCGGAATGTTATAAAGGACACAGACAAGGTGCCCCTTAGAGTATTTTAAGGCAATCGGAATGTTATAAAGGACACAGACAAGGTGCCCCTTAGAGTATTTTAAGGCAATCGGAATGTTATAAAGGACACAGACAAGGTGCCCCTTAGAGTATTTTAAGGCAATCCGAATGTTATAAAGGACACAGACAAGGCACCCCTTAGAGTATTTTAAGGCAACCCGAATGTTATAAAGGACACAGACAAGGCGCCCCTTAGAGTATTTTAAGGCAATCTGAATGTTATAAAGGACACAGACAAGGCGCCCCTTAGAGTATTTTAAGGCAGTCTGAATGTTATAAAGGACACAGATAAGGCGCCCCTTAGAGACTATTTTAAGGCAACCCGAATGTTATAAAGCACACAGACAAGGTGCCCCTTAGAGTATTTTAAGGCAACCCGAATATTATAAAGGACACAGACAAGGTGCCCCTTAGAGTATTTTAAGGCAATCTGAATGTTATAAAGGACACAGACAAGGGCCCCTTAGAGTATTTTAAGGCAATCTGAATGTTATAAAGGACACAGACAAGGTGCCCCTTAGAGTATTTTAAGGCAACCCGAATGTTGTAAAGGACACAGACAAGGTGCCCCTTAGAGTATTTTAAGGCAATCTGAATGTTATAAAGGACACAGACAAGGTGCCCCTTAGAGTATTTTAAGGCAATCTGAATGTTATAAAGGACACAGACAAGGTGCCCCTTAGAGTATTTTAAGGCAATCTGAATGTTATAAAGGACACAGACAAGGTGCCCCTTAGAGTATTTTAAGGCAACCCGAATGTTGTAAAGGACACAGACAAGGTGCCCCTTAGAGTATTTTAAGGCAATCTGAAATAAGAGTTCACTGATAGACTTTGAGTCAGTGGTGTAGTGGAAAGGATGAGTTACTAACCGCATCAACAACGTTTGTTTTAAGTTTCTTGTAGGCGGGAGTGGTCTTGTCCTGGAGTTCGGCCGTGAAAGTGACACTGGTCAGTCTCACACTGACCGTCACTCGGGCCTGCTGCTTCACTGGGATAGTCACAGTTGTAGGCACTGTTGTTGTCTGTGTTGTTGTTGCTGTTGTTGCTGCTGGTGTTGTTGTTGGTGTTGTTGTTGTCAGTGTTGTTGTTGTGGTCATTGGTGTTGGAGTTGTTAGAGCTGAAAACAAATTTTGCACTGTATATTTTCTACAAGCTTTAAACAAATAGTTGTGAAACTAACGAGATGCCAGGAAATGTGTATACAAATTATTGATAATGTATTATTAATAGTATGTATATAATATACATTTATATGCAATTAATTATATACATAATATATGATAATGTATTAATGAATCCGTCATTGTCACTCCCTAATGAGTACAATTTCAGGATGATCTGATGTAGCAACTACTGTAGACCAACACTTTGAAAATGTACAACCTTTTCCATGACAAATTCAATCTAACAATCAATGACAATTCAAACAAATTCAATTGAAACATTTTGCTAAGCGTCTTTGTAAAATGTATTCATTTATCTGGTGATTGAATTGAATCATTCAGTCAAAGAAACATATGCTCCATTCCATATTTGCTGTATGACAACTTAAAGGGGCCAGGCAAAGCTTGGTGAAATAAAATAGGACCTTTTAAAAAACCGTTTCAATGCCTTGAATTTTTTTTCACGTAACTTGGAACACATTCTGCCAGCATCATTGGTGAACTAGAAACTCTTTATGATAAAATTTATTATTGTACATTAAAATGGCAATGATACAAATCTTTAAAATACAGTAATACTCATAATTATACTGTTGACATTATCATCTTACATGTCTTAAATTAATTTCTAATGTCTATTATTTCCAATAAACATGTTCATGTTAGCCATAGTTACGTATGATAAAACTATAATCGTTCACAGACATATCTTGTGTTGCATTCGTTAAAAGTCAGTGATAGTTTAAATTATAAATAGATATTGAATTTCTTTTTGGATACTTTAGCTTTTATACAGCTTATTATCGATAGAGCAATTAATGTCTTTATTTATAAATGTTATGTTTTGGGCTGTCAGTGATTGTAATGGATCACTTGACATGCATGGATTACGTGTATCTGAGACAGCTGTGACAGTATATGTGTGTGTACCTGTATCACAGTTGGCCCCAGTGAAGTTGTCTGTACAGGTACAGGAGAAAGTACTCAGAGTGATGTCTGTGCAGGTCGCCCCATTCTTACATGGGCTGCTACTGCAGGCCTTAGGAATAGCTGCATAAAGGAATATATAACATGTAAATCCATGTGTTACTAGCAGCATATTCTAATGTTTGACATATTTTTCATGAAAATCAATCCTTGTGAACTGTGAACATTATCTGTTTATCACATTTACTCAAATTGCAAGTAAACCAGTTCAAACCAATGCAAATAGTAGGTGTTATCAATTTGATTTGGGCATAGTGCTTCATGAATAACAGTGATAAAACACAAAAAGTATACCTAGCTTTTGGAAACGTATCTTTATTGTTAAAATGCTTGAAACATGTCATTATCAGAAATAATCAATTTTTATCAGGGACATGATGCAGGAGGGGTTTCAAAAATATGACTATGTCCAAATGTTGTCCTGTTACCGGGATATAGGGAGGATTTAAAGCAACGACTACACAGACATCCTGGTGTGATGCAGGACTTGTGTTGGTCTTACCGTTCTCACACATTGGTCCTGTGTAGCCAGTCCCACAGCTGCAGGTGAAGACACCACTGCTGTGGTGACACGTTCCTTCATGACGACATGGGTTGCTGCTGCACACGTCTACCTCTGTCAACATAACACACTGTCACTGATGACACATTCTCACCTATTGATGACACAATATCAATGACCTACTGATGATTTCATTGGCTTATAGAGTCCCTAACTGTCAGGGTGACATCACCCATGGATGGGCTTACAGAGTCACTAACTGTCAGGGTGACATCACCCATGGATGGGCTTACAAGAGTCACTAACTGTCAGAGTGACATCACCCATGATGTTACAGTCCTAATGTCAGAGTGACATCACCCATGGATGGCTTACAAGAGTCCCTAACTGTCAGAGTGACATCACCCATGGATGGGCTTACAGAGTCACTAACTGTCAGGGTGACATCACCCATGGATGGGCTTACAAGAGTCCTAACTGTCAGGGTGACATCACCCATGAATGGGCTTATACAAGAGTCCCTAACTGTCAGAGGGGACATCACCCATGGATGGGCTTACAAGAGTCCCTAACTGTCAGAGTGACATCACCCATGGATGGGCTTACAGAGTCCCTAACTGTCAGGGTGACATCACCCATGGATGGGCTTACAAGAGTCCCTAACTGTCAGGGTCACATCACCCATGAATAAGTTTATACAAGAGTCCCTAACTGTCAGGGTGACATCACCCATGGATGGGCTTACAGAGTCCCTAACTGTCAGGGTGACATCACCCATGAATAACTTTATACAAGAGTCCCTAACTGTCAGGGTGACATCACCCATGGATGGGCTTACAGAGTCCCTAACTGTCAGGGTGACATCACCCATGATAGGCTTACAGAGTCCCTAACTGTCAGGGTGACATCACCCATTGATAGGCTTACTAGAGTCCCTAACTGTCAGGGTCACATCACCCATTGATAGTCTTACTAGAGTCCCTAACTGTCAGGGTCACACCACCCATTGATAGTCTTACTAGAGTCCCTAACTGTCAGGGTCACACCATGTCAGAATGACATTATCCTTGGCTCACATAACTAAATCATGCAACAGTGAAATCATAACAAATTTTCTTCAAAATAAAAAAATGTCTTAAAAGGTAAATAGTATATCATAAAGTGTGTTTATATTTCTCATCACCATAACACGAAATAACACAATTCATTACTACACCGTCCTGTAAATACATAATTACATTGTTGGCGACTTTGAATGTAAATATCACAGATGCAGCTGCGCATCACTTGATTTAATAACTGAAACACCCCAGGAGAACATGTGCATGTCTCTTACTGAACAAACAAGTAATGTTACAGAGTATGTTCTCACCAGTCTGGCATGTTATGTATCTTATTGAGAGAAGCAAGTAATGTAATGTAAGAGAGTTTGTCCTCACCCGTCTGGCAGTTGCCTCCAGTGTAGCCTTTAGGACAGTTGCATCGGTACTTGTTCACTCGGTCCACACACGAACCTCCGTTCACACACGGTGAGCTCGCACACTCATCAATGTCTGTCACAGACAGTGAATGACACATTTATTCTAACTTATTTCATTAGCACCATGACTGAAATATCTTTGGTAAAATGTCATCCTTGAGTATCCAAACTCCATGCGGTTGTGACCACTTCTTGTCACTACAGTATTCTGAACACCAATCTGGGTTATCAATGTCATACTGAAGGCTCCGACGTTTGTAATCAATAAATATTCCCAGGCTAATTATTCAACACATAAACAGGTTATATTAACCATTCCTTACTATTTCTTATTATTATATACCTTTCTTGATACACTACAATGTTGGTAACATAATTACGTATGCTGCAATCTGTCAGAAATGCAAATCAAAATGTATGGAATATAACAGTTGATTAGAGCCATGAAGACCTGAGTAAGTTACACACCTGTCTGACAGTTGCGTCCGGTGTAGCCAGGGGCACAGGTACACGTGTAGTTCTGGAACTTGTCCTCACAGGTGCCCCCATTGTGACACGGGCTGCTGTCACACTCGTCCGTCTCTGTGAGACAGTCACATTGAGAGGTTCAACAGATATAGAAGAATATGCTAAACATTTACAATCACCTGACAAGCAAAGAACTTCATGCAATTTTAATGTAAATTTTAATGTGAACATTCGTTCACAATATCCACTAGTTTTTCAGTTGTAATTGCTCATATTAAAATGCTTAAAACCATGACAAAACTTTGCACAAGGATATAACATAGTGCTGTATGTCACAGCAGGTAAAGCATCTGGCTGAGTGATTTAATTTAACGACAAAGTCATGTATATTTAACAAATGCACACTGAAATTATAATGTGCACGGAGAGGTCTACATACCAACACATTTAGTGGGGGTTTCCTGGATGTAGCCGGCATGACAGTCACAGCGGAAGGTACCAACTGTGTTTGTGCAGTTGGCATTGGTACCACATGGGTTGGCGTCACATTCGTTTATGTCTTCATAGCAGTCGCCTCCCTTGAAGCCTGGTGGACACTTAGTGCAGCCACTGGCAGGATGACACATGGTAGCTGGACTAGCACAGTTGCACAGACGTGAACACTGTGGGCCCCACTTGCCCTTCGCACAGGCTGAAGAGAAAAGTACAACATAATTACACATCAAACAAATAAACTTGTCTTATAATATATTTCACATGCTGATAGTTTTGATACAATTTATTCATAATAAAACATTGAGAAGAGGTTCGAATTTTTTCTAATGATAGCATGACTTTTAATTACTGCAAATTCAGTTTTGATGCATTTACATTCAGTGTTTCCGAATGGATGTTTTGTCTAGATTGATAGCGTTTTATAAATGTTCTTATTATTACTATTATTAAATGCATGTATTTGAAAAATGTTGAAATAATTTGTCATAGGCTTCTCTATGATCTTCCGGATATATGATTAATTCACAATAATTTGTGTTAATAACAACTTTTTATTTTGACTTAATTGCACTGTTTTATATAAAAATATATAATATACGTAGACCATCAGATAAATGGAACAGCTTGACAAAGACCAGCATTATTATATTACTAACAGACTATTACACGGACAAAACGTGTTACAAGCCAATGTTAATTCACCAAATATGTATTTAGTTACTAGTAGATATCAAAATAAATGAGTTAAGTAATGTAACAAACTAAATGTACTTTGTTACATCCCACCACTGCTACCAGTACTGCAATATACCATCTTACCTGTACATGTCCTACCATCTTACCTGTACATATCCTACCATCTTACCTGTACATGCCCTACCATCTTACCTGTACATGTCCTACCATCTTACCTGTACATGTCCTACCATCTTACCTGTACATGTCCTGCCATCTTACCTGTACATGTCCTACCATCTTACCTGTACATGTCCTACCGTCTTACCTGTACATGTCCTGCCATCTTACCTGTACATGCCCCACCGTATTACCTGTACATGTCCTACCATCTTACCTGTACATGTCCTGCCATCTTACCTGTACATGTCCTGCCATCTTACCTGTACATGCCCTACCATTACCTGTGTCTACCATCTTACCTGTACATGTTTTCCTAGCCGTCTTACCTGTACATGTCCTACCATCTTACCTGTACATGTCCTGCCATCTTACTGTACATTTTCCTGTACATTTGTCTTACCTGTACATGTCCTACCATCTTACCTGTACATGTCCTGCCATCTTACCTGTACATGTCCTGCCGTCTTACCTGTACATGTCCTACCGTCTTACCTGTACATGTCGTCGTCTTACCTGTACATGTCCTGCCCTGTACATGTACATTACCTACTGTCATTACTGTACATGTCCTCCATCTTACCTGTACATGTCCTGCCATCTTACCTGTACATGTCCTGACACAAGTACTGTTACAACCTGTACATGTCCTACCATCTTACCTGTACAGGTAGATTATCAAAATTTTACATGCCCCTCTTACATGTACATGTCCTCCTCTTACCTGTACATGTCCTACCATCTTACCTGTACATGTACTCTTGTTACCATCTTACCTGTACATGTCCTCCGTCTTACCATGTTACATGTCCTACGTCTTACCTGTACATTCCTACCATGTCTTACCTGTACATGTCCTACCATCTTACCTGTACATGTCCTGCCATCTTACCTGTACATGTCCTACTGCCATCTTACCTGTACATGTCCTACCATCTTACCTGTACATGTCCTGCCATCTTACCTGTACATGTCCTGCCATCTTACCTGTACATGTCCTACCATCTTACCTGTACATGTCCTACCATCTTACCTGTACATGTCCTGCCATCTTACCTGTACATGTCCTCGCCCCTCTTACACCCCTTTCGTACATGTTTGCCTGTCTTACCTGTACATGTCCTACCATCTTACCTGTACATGTCCTGCCTCTTACTGTACATGTCCTATCTTACCTGTACATGTCCTACCATCTTACCTGTACATGTCCTACCATCTTACCTGTACATGTCCTGCCATCTTACCTGTACATGTCCTACCATCTTACCTGTACATGTCCTACCATCTTACCTGTACATGTCCTGCCATCTTACCTGTACATGTCCTGCCATCTTACCTGTACATGTCCTCCTCTTACCTGTACATGTCCTACCATCTTACCTGTACATGTCCTGCCATCTTACCTGTACATGTCCTGCCGTCTTACATGTACATGTCCTACCTCTTACCTGTACATGTCCTGCCATCTTACCTGTACATGTCCTACCATCTTACCTGTACATGTCCTGCCATCTTACCTGTACATGTCCTGCCATCTTACCTGTACATGTCCTACCGTCTTACCTGTACATGTCCTACCATCTTACCTGTACATGTCCTGCCATCTTACCTGTACATGTCCTGCCATCTTACCTGTACATGTCCTACCATCTTACCTGTACATGTCCTGCTCTACCTGTACATTCACTGTACATGTCCTACCGTCTTACCTGTACATGTCCTACCATCTTACCTGTACATGTCCTGCCATCTTACCTGTACATGTCCTGCCATCTTACCTGTACATGTCCTGCCATCTTACCTGTACATGTCCTGCCATCTTACCTGTACATTCCTGCCATCTTACCTGTACATGTCCTACCATCTTACCTGTACATGTCCTCCATCTTACTGTACATGTCCTCCATCTTACCTGTACATGTCCTGCCATCTTACCTGTACATGTCCTGCCATCTTACCTGTACATGTCCTGCCATCTTACCTGTACATGTCCTGCCATCTTTACCTGTACATGTCCTCCATCTTACCTGTACATGTCCTGCCATCTTACCTGTACATGTCCTGCCATCTTACCTGTACATGTCCTGCCATCTTACCTGTACATGTCCTGCCATCTTACCTGTACATGTCCTCCATCTTACCTGTACATGTCCTGCCATCTTACCTGTACATGTCCTGCCATCTTACCTGTACATGTCCTACCATCTTACCTGTACATGTCCTGCCATCTTACCTGTACATGTCCTGCCATCTTACCTGTACATGTCCTGCCATCTTACCTGTACATGTCCTGCCATCTTACCTGTACATGTCCTGCCATCTTACCTGTACATGTCCTGCCATCTTACCTGTACATGTCCTGCCATCTTACCTGTACATGTCCTGCCATCTTACCTGTACATGTCCTGCCATCTTACCTGTACATGTCCTGCCATCTTACCTGTACATGTCCTGCCATCTTACCTGTACATGTCCTACCATCTTACCTGTACATGTCCTGCCATCTTACCTGTACATGTCCTACCATCTTACCTGTACATGTCCTACCATCTTACCTGTACATGTCCTGCCATCTTACCTGTACATGTCCTGCCATCTTACCTGTACATGTCCTGCCATCTTACCTGTACATGTCCTGCCATCTTACCTGTACATGTCCTGCCATCTTACCTGTACATGTCCTGCCATCTTACCTGTACATGTCCTGCCATCTTACCTGTACATGTCCTACCATCTTACCTGTACATGTCCTGCCATCTTACCTGTACATGTCCTGCCATCTTACCTGTACATGTCCTGCCATCTTACCTGTACATGTCCTGCCGTCCTGTTGGAGGATGAAGCCGTCAGGACAGCTGCAGTTGTAGCCACCCTTGAGGTTGTGACAGTGGTGAGAACACTCGTGTGTGTCAGTCTCACATTCATTCTCATCTGTAAACACCGTAGTCAGTCAACAGTCTGGATACAAACACTTTCCAGGGATACTCCAGTCAGTGAGAGATTCACAACATTTACTTACATCTATATAATATATTGGATTGCTTACATCACTATAACAATTATTAGTGAAGATTCTGCCAATCTTTGCTTTTTCAACAATGCGCCAGTGACGCAAATGATTTGGCTTACGTCACTGGCGCATAAGTTCAAGATTGCAGCACCCTGAATCTAAGATACAGCTGTACCATGTTTTTGATACCATTAAACTATAACTAATTGTTTATTAACAATATTTGTGTACAATTACTAGGCACCACCAATATATTATACATATGTAAGTTAATACTGTGAACCTCTCACTGACTGGAGTATCCCTTTAAAATGTCCCCAGTATTCACCTAACTCTGTGTCCCATTGCTGGTGACTGAACTATAGAGCTACAAGATCCCTGATCTATCAACAGACAGTGTCACATTGGCATAATGTCTATACTTCTCCAGAGGACATGATTTAGATGTCTACAGAACAGTTACACAAGTGACCCAGTCTATTTGATCTGTTGCGAACTTAGCACACTTCAAAAGCATTATGCTTATTGGGTATTTTTCTTCTCTAAAGTTAATCAATCAGGTTGTACGTGGTTTAGATAATAACAACTACATTTCTAATCTAATGCTGTATGTTTAGATTTGTATCATATATTATGTTTGTTCTCCTATGAAAACATACCTTCACAGTCAACGTTGTTAGCAGCAAGCACCAGTCCAATTGGACAGAAGCAACCGACAGTTCCACTGGTGTCGTTCTGGCAGCCGTAGGAACACTTGAGTGCTGCCCTCTCACACAGGTTCAGAGCTGAAAACACATCCAAGTAAATGTCTAAATATTTTACTTAGGATATGCCAGATATAATAGTGCAACACTGAACATTTATACATTCCTAAAAATCATGCAAACTGACTTATTCAGTGTTTTATTTAATTGTAGTTTATAATATTCACTAGGTGGAAAATTCAGCTGAGTGTTGATATTTGGTTATAAAGAAATCACCTATTTGTATATGTATACAATATATTCACACACATACATATATGCATGTGGTATGAACATATTGTTGAATAAACCTATTTAGTAAATATAGCAAGAAAATAATTGCACAGTGTGTGCATGCATGTGTGGTGCGTGTGTGTGTGTGTGTGTGTGTGCATGTGCACATGCATGTTGCATGTGTATGCTTAGTGTGCATGCATGCATATGCATTCTCCGGTCATTCTAGCAGCCATGGTCTTCTACAACACTATTAGAACTGTCGGAGGTAGCCAAGTATGACTCACTGTCTGTGCAGGTCGTGTTGTCTGCGTTCAGCCTGTAGCCAGACATACAGGAGCACACGTAGCTGCCAGGGACATTGGTACAGATCTGTTGGCAGTCTGCAGACCTCTCCTTGCACTCGTCCACATCTGTCAACAAAGGTTCAAGTATTCTTACATAGGTTGAACAGACGTCGCGATCTATCAAAAACTGGGGACTAGAACTGCCAGAAGAATCAAGACTCTGTCTCTGTACCAAGGAATCTGTAACACGTTTCTGATGGATGTTAATTTAACTAAGACTTGGCTTGTAGAAGACAAACAAGTTGTTACCTGTGCAGTTCTTGCCGTCTGCTGCGAGTCTGTAGCCAGGGTCACAGTCACACACGTAGCCCGGCTGAACATTGACAAAGCCTGGCTCCTTGTTGATGCAACGCTGGGCACAGTCATGTAGAGGGTGGGCCTTGTCACATTCATTCACATCTAGACAACAAGAGGGGGAAATGCATACCTACAAAATTTGAGGAAGACCTCCAATTGCCAGAAAAACCCATTTAGGGGGACCTGGCCATTTATTTCCCCTTCCACCCGGGTTAGGTAAAAACCTCCACAAAATTTTTCCTTGGAACCCAGTTAAAGGAACCTGTTTTTATTTCCTAACCCATGAAACCCTGCCACTTTTTTTTTTGATTTTAAAACCCATAGGGGAAAAACCTGGGGATTTTTGGGATAAAAAACCCCTTTTTTTGAGGGAACCCTTTCCCCCAAAAATTTCCCAGGGGACCCCCATAGGAATAAACCTATTTGAAATCCCCCCCAAGTAAGGGGGCCTCCCATTTTGCCTGCCCGTGGGGGGACTGCCACTATTTGCATGACCCAGTGGAGCCTGCCACTGATTTACCCAGGGCCACCCAAGTGGGGGAGCCTTGACTCACTGTCCCGTGAGGCGGGCCTGCCACCTTTTGCCAGAAAACCCAGGGGGGAACGACTCCCAAACATTTCAAAACCCGTGGAGGAGACCTCCCTTTTTCCCATGACACTCCAAAGGAAGACCTCATATTTGCAGTGGACAAAAAAATGGGGAAGACCTGCCAAAATTTGCCTGCCCCCAAGGAATCTGCCACTTTTGAGGGAGTAAAACCCTGACTTTTGAGACAAAAAATTTGAGGAGTTTTTGCCCCTCATTTCCCGGGGGACACCCAGTAGCCCGCCTGAACCATTGAAAAGCCGGGCCCTTTTTAACCGGGGCACCCAGTGAGGGGGGCCTTTGCCACATTTTCCCTGCCCCCCCGGGAAAGAGACCTTTGCCACATTTTCCTTTGAAAACCCAGTGAGGGGGTTTGCCACTATTCCCTAGAAAACAGAACATGAGTGGCCTTGTCACATTTTCACTCTCCCCAAAAAGAAAGGAGATTTTTTGCCACTCATTCCCTGAAAACAAGGAGGGGCCTGCCACTATTCATCTAGCCCCCCCGGGAAAGCGAGACCTTTGCCACTGTTCCTTACCCCCAAAAATAAGTCCCATTATTTGGGGGGCCTTGCACCCATAAGACCCAACTATGTACCCCATTTGAAGGGGGCCTTCCAAAATTTTTTAAATGAAATTTTTGGGGGAAAAGGACCTCCATATTTGTTTTTTTGACAACCCATAAATAAACACAACCATGAGGGAGACCCTGCCACTATTTGCCGTGACACCCAGTGAGGTGAGACCTGCCACTATTTGCCATGCACCCAGTGAGGGAGACCTGCCACTATTTCCCATGACACCCAGTGAGGGGAGACCTGCCACTATTTGCCATGACACCCAGTGAGGGGAGACCTGCCACTATTTACCTGACACCCAGTGAGGGGAGACCTGCCACTATTTGCCATGACACCCAGTGAGGGGAGCCTGCCACTATTTGCCATGACACCCAGTGAGGGGAGACCTGCCACTATTTGCCATGACACCCAGTGAGGAGACCTGCCACTATTTGCCATGACACCCAGTGAGGGGAGACCTGCCACTATATGCCATGACACCCAGTCAGGGGAGACCTGCCACTATTTGCCATGACACCCAGTGAGGGGACACCTGCCACTATTTGCCATGACACCCAGGGAGGGGAGACCTGCCACTATATGCCATGACACCCAGTGAGGGGAGACCTGCCACTATTTGTTATGACACCCAGTGAGGGGAGACCTGCCACTATTTGCCATGACACCCAGTGAGGGGAGACCTGCCACTATATGCCATGACACCCAGTGAGGGAGACCTGCCACTATTTGCCATGACACCCAGTGAGGGGAGACCTGCCACTATTTGCCATGACACCCAGTGAGGGGAGACCTGCCACTATTTGCCATGACACCCAGTGAGGGGAGACCTGCCACTATTTGCCATGACACCCAGTGAGGAGACCTGCCACTATTTACCATGACACCCAGTGAGGGGAGACCTGCCACTATATGCCATGACACCCAGTGAGGGAGACCTGCCACTATTTGCCATGACACCCAGTGAGGGGAGACCTGCCACTATTTGCCATGACACCCAGTGAGGGGAGACCTGCCACTATTTGCCATGACACCCAGTGAGGGAGACCTGCCACTATTTGCCGTGACACCCAGTGAGGGGAGACCTGCCACTATTTTGCCATGACACCCAGTGAGGGAGACCTGCCACTATTTGCCATGACATCCAGTGAGGGGACCTGCCACTATTTGCCATGACACCCAGTGAAGGGAACGCACCATTGTGCCATGACACCCAGTGAGGGGGACCTGCCACTATTTGCCATGACACCCAGTGAGGGGAGACCTGCCACTATTTCCATGACACCCAGTGAGGGGAGACCTGCCACTATTTGCCATGACACCCAGTGAGGGGAGACCTGCCACTATTTGCCATGACACCCAGTGAGGGGAGACCTGCCACTATTTGCCATGACACCCAGTGAGGGGAGACCTGCCACTATTTGCCGTGTCACCCAGTGACGGGAGACCTGCCACTATTTGCCGTGACACCCAGTGAGGGGAGACCTGCCACTATTTGCCGTGACACCCAGTGAGGGGAGACCTGCCACTATTTGCCGTGACACCCAGTGAGGGGAGACCTGCCACTATTTGCCATGACACCCAGTGAGGGGAGACCTGCCACTATTTGCCGTGACACCCAGTGAGGGGAGACCTGCCACAATTTACCCTGACACCCAGTGAGGGGAGACCTGCCACTATTTGCTGTGACACCCAGTGAGGGGAGACCTGCCACTATTTGCCATGACACCCAGTGAGGGGAGACCTGCCACTATTTGCCGTGACACCCAGTGAGGTGAGACCTGCCACTATTTGCCATGTCACCCAGTGAGGGGAGACCTGCCCGTGACACCCAGTGAGGGGAGACCTGCCACTATTTGCCGTGACACCCAGTGAGGGGAGACCTGCCACTATTTGCGTGACACCCAGTGAGGGGAGACCTGCCACTATTTGCCGTGACACCCAGTGAGGGGAGACCTGCCACTATTTGCCGTGACACCCAGTGAGGGGACCTGCCACTATTTGCCATGACACCCAGTGAGGGGAGACCTGCCACTATTTGCCGTGACACCCAGTGAGGGAGACCTGCCACTATTTGCCATGACACCCAGTGAGGGGAGACCTGCCACTATTTGCCGTGACACCCAGTGAGGGGAGACCTGCCACTATTTGCCATGACACCCAGTGAGGGGAGACCTGCCACTATTTGCGTGACACCCAGTGAGGGGAGACCTGCCACTATTTGCGTGACACCCAGTGAGGGGAGACCTGCCACTATTTGTCGTGACACCCAGTGAGGGGAGACCTGCCACTATTTGTCGTGACACCCAGTGAGGGGAGACCTGCCACTATTTGTCGTGAAACCCAGTGAGGGGAGACAGAGCAGTGTGGAATTGCAGCAGCGAAGGGAAACCAAATTCTTGGATTAATTAGGCGAAATATAGTGTACAAAGAAAAAGAACTAATAATACCGCTGTATAAAACAATAGTTAGGCCTCACTTAGAATATTGTATACAAGCATGGAGGCCATATCGCAAGAAGGATATTGATATGCTAGAAAGAGTACAAAGGAGAGCAACCAAAATGATACCAAAACTCAGGAATATTAGTTATGAAATGCGTCTAAAAGAATGTGGTTTAACAACACTAGAAACCAGAAGATTGAGAGGAGATCAGATTGAGGTGTTTAAAATATTGAATGGATATGAAAATATTGACAGAAATATTTGTTTTCACAGTCAAGGAAGAGAGAAGGACTAGAGGACATGGAGTTACATTAGCAAAGAAGCAGTGTAGACTGGATATTAGAAAATTTTCATTTTCACAAAGAACAGTAAACGAATGGAACAGATTATCAGCTGATTGTGTAGGTGCTACTAGTGTTAATATATTTAAAAATAAAATCGACATATACCTAAGAAGGGCGGGGTATACTTAGATAGATAGGTTGGACTCTCGATAAGCCAAATGGCTTCCTAGTCCACCTGCCATCTAGAGTTGAATCTCTAGGTGGCAATCTTGTTAAATCTTGTTAAATCTATTTACCATGACACCCAGTGAGGGGAGCCCTGCCACTATTTGTCATGACACCCAGTGAGGGGAGACCTGCCACTATTTGCCATGACACCCAGTGAGGGGAGACCTGCCACTATTTGCCATGACACCCAGTGAGGGGAGACCTGCCACTATTGCCATGACACCCAGTGAGGGGAGACCTGCCACTATTTGCCATGACACCCAGTGAGGGGAGACCTGCCACTATTTGCCATGACACCCAGTGAGGGAGACCTGCCACTATTTGCCATGACACCCAGTGAGGGGAGACCTGCCACTATTTGCCATGACACCCAGTGAGGGGAGACCTGCCACTATTTGCCATGACACCCAGTGAGGGGAGACCTGCCACTATTTGCCATGACACCCAGTGAGGGGAGACCTGCCACTATTTGCCATGATACCCAGTGAGGGGAGACCTGCCACTATTTGCCATGACACCCAGTGAGGGGAGACCTGCCACTATTTGCCGTGACACCCAGTGAGGGAGACCTGCCACTATTTGCCATGACACCCAGTGAGGGGAGACCTGCCACTATTTGCCATGACACCCAGTGAGGGAGACCTGCCACTATTTGCCATGACACCCAGTGAGGGGAGACCTGCCACTATTTGCCATGACACCCAGTGAGGGGAGACCTGCCACTATTTGCCATGACACCCAGTGAGGAGACCTGCCACTATTTGCCATGACACCCAGTGAGGGGAGACCTGCCACTATTTGCCATGACACCCAGTGAGGGGAGACCTGCCACTATTTGCCATGACACCCAGTGAGGGGAGACCTGCCACTATTTGCCATGACACCAGTGAGGTGAGACCTGCCACTATTTGCCATGACACCCAGTGAGGGGAGACCTGCCACTATTTGCCATGACACCCAGTGAGGGGAGACCTGCCACTATTTGTCATGACACCCAGTGAGGGGAGACCTGCCACTATTTGTCATGACACCCAGTGAGGGGAGACCTGCCACTATTTGCCATGACACCCAGTGAGGGGAGACCTGCCACTATTTGCCATGACACCCAGTGAGGGAGACCTGCCACTATTTGCCATGACACCCAGTGAGGGGAGACCTGCCACTATTTGCCGTGACACCCAGTGAGGGAGACCTGCCACTATTTGCCATGACACCCAGTGAGGGAGACCTGCCACTATTTGCCATGACACCCAGTGAGGGGAGACCTGCCACTATTTGCCATGACACCCAGTGAGGGGAGACCTGCCACTATTTGCCATGACACCCAGTGAGGGGAGACCTGCCACTATTTGCCATGACACCCAGTGAGGGGAGACCTGCCACTATTTGCCATGACACCCAGTGAGGGGAGACCTGCCACTATTTGCCGTGACACCCAGTGAGGGAGACCTGCCACTATTTGCCGTGACACCCAGTGAGGGAGACCTGCCACTATTTGCCATGACACCCAGTGAGGGGAGACCTGCCACTATTTGCCATGACACCCAGTGAGGGGAGACCTGCCACTATTTGCCATGACACCCAGTGAGGGAGACCTGCCACTATTTGCCATGACACCCAGTGAGGGGAGACCTGCCACTATTTGCCATGACACCCAGTGAGGGAGACCTGCCACTATTTGCCATGACACCCAGTGAGGGGAGACCTGCCACTATTTGCCGTGACACCCAGTGAGGGGAGACCTGCCACTATTTGCCATGACACCCAGTGAGGGGAGACCTGCCACTATTTGCCATGACACCCAGTGAGGGGAGACCTGCCACTATTTGCCATGACACCCAGTGAGGGGAGACCTGCCACTATTTGCCGTGACACCCAGTGAGGGGAGACCTGCCACTATTTACCCATGACACCCAGTGAGGGGAGACCTGCCACTATTTGCCATGACACCCAGTGAGGGGAGACCTGCCACTATTTAGCCCTGACACCCAGTGAGGGGAGACCTGCCACTATTTGCCGTGACACCCAGTGAGGGGAGACCTGCCACTATTTGCCTGACACCCAGTGAGGGGAGACCTGCCACTATTTGCCATGACACCCAGTGAGGGGAGACCTGCCACTATTTACCATGCACCCAGTGAGGGGAGACCGTCCGACACAAAGCCTGCATTTGCCTGACACCAGTGGGGGAGACCTGCCACTATTGCCATGACACCCAGTGAGGGGAGACCTGCCACTTTGTGCCAGGAGGCAGCTGCCATTGTGCCACGCCGGAGACCTGCCACTATGTGCCTGACACCCAGTGAGGAGACCTGCCACATATTTCCCTGACACCCAGAGGGGGTGATATTGGCCTGACACCATAGGACTATAGTTTGCTATGACACCCAGTGAGGGAGACCTGCCACGTAATTGACCATGGGGGAATTTTTTTACCAACCCAGGAAATGTTCAGAATGAGGAGACCTGCCACTATTTGCCAGTGACACCCAGTGAGGAGACCTGACACTATTCTGACTCTCAGACACCCAGTGAGGAACCTGCCATTTCCTGCACCATAGTATTCTCACGTGACAACTTTTAACACCAGTGAGGGGAGACCTGCCACTATTTTGCCTGACTAAGATGAGTTCTGCAAGTGAAGACCTGCCACTATTTGCCATGATACCCAGTGAGGGAGACTGCAGTGCTCACATAAGAACTATTACCATGACACCCAGTGAGGGGAACCTGCCACTATTTGCCATGACACCCAGTAAACGAAAATGACACCCTAGATCCACTATTTCCAGCACAGTGAGCTTTTCACTTTCAACAACGTGAGGGAGACCTGCCACTATTTACCATGACACCCAGTGAGGAGATCCAATTATAACCCAAGAGACCTGCCACTATTGCCTGACACCCAGTGAGGAGACCTGCCACTATTACCATGACACCCAGTGAGGAGAACACATGACACTACCTGCCAACCGTGACACGCAGTGAGGGGAGACCTGCAAGTTCTAACATGGAGATGTTTGCCGTGACACCCAGTGAGGTGAGACCTGCCACTATTTACCCTGACACCCAGTGAGGGGACCTGCCACTATTTGCCATGACACCCAGTGAGGGAGACCTGCCACTATTTGCCGTGACACCCAGTGAGGGGGAGACCTTTTCCATAAAAAAATTTACCCCTGACACCCAGTAGGGGGGACCTGCCACTATTTTCCATGACACCCAAAGGGGGGCCCCCCCCCCAAAGGGGGGGGACCTGCCACTATTTCCTGACACCCAGTGAGGGGGGACCTGCCACTATTTCCCCCGACACCCAGGAGGAGACCTGCCACTATTTGCCATGACACCCAGTGAGGGGGGACCTGCCACTTTTTGGCCCCCTGACACCCCGTGAGGGGGGACCTGCCACTATTTACCCTGACACCCAGTGAGGGGAGACCTGCCACTATTTGCCGTGACACCCAGTGAGGGGAGACCTGCCACTATTTACCCTGACACCCAGTGAGGGGAGACCTGCCACTATTTGCCATGTCACCCAGAGAGGGGAGACCTGCCACTATTTACTGGTGCCAACAGAAGGTATGAGACGTACCGACACAAATGCCGTCATTGTCCTTGTAGCCGAGTGGACACTGACTGCAGGTGAAGGTTGTGCCGAGAGTGTCCTCTTGTGCAGGAGACAGGTCGGTGCAGTTGGTGCCCGCCGTACATGGCCTGTCCTCACACCCGTCAAAGTCCTCCCCACAAGACTCACCTACACACAACAGACTGTGATGATATTGGGCCTACAAAGGTTTACTTTTATTAGTATTATTATGTCTAACAATACGTTGCGTAATTGTAATGTGAATTTGTTTTACCAGACCAGGCAAATGTCTCAGAATGAAGGGTTAGATAATTGAGTAACATACAAATAATATTCTACTCTCAAGAAGCCAAAGGAATCCTTGTCCATTTCCCATCTCAAGTTATTCTCACGTTGACAATCTTGTTAAATCTGGTTACTTGGTTTTTTGGTTGTTATTTCAAAGAGTTCTGCAGATATAGTCTTTATGTGTCAGATATTCTGTGAAGAATGAGTAGACATCACATAAGAACAATTACAAACCCTGCTGATGCAGCTGTGATTTACTTGTCTTTATCTTGAATACATTAATACAGAAAATGACACCACCTTTAGTTATACATTCCAGCAACATCAGCTTTGTTCACTTTCAACTAATCTGTGCAGTGAAACGTTAACCAATGGCTCCAAGAGATACCAATATAACAAGAGTACATGAGTGATTGACGTCACCGTGATGGACACACTGACTTACAATGACAAGCACCGAATGTCAAACAATGACACTTCTCACCTGTCCAACCTGTGGAGCAGTTGCAGGCGACAAGTCTAAACATGGCAGATGTTTTCTCTGCCTCTCTCAGCTCACTGAAGACACACTCCCCGTGGCCAGAGCAGTTGCACATGTTGATGACGATGTTGGCCGATGATGCCACGCCACCCTTGGCATCAGTCGCAGCAAACCTGTACAACACAATGACGCTACACATAAGTAAGGTCTCTGAAGCCAAATAAATTACTACTTATTGTCTGTACAAAGGGTGAAACAATCGGTAACTTCCATTAATCATAATTCAGTTATAAAGTTACAAATCATATTTGCTGATGTTGATAACTGCAATGTGTTAATAGTTTCAGTTATGTGCACAGTTGGTTTATAAGACTCTGTTTTGTTAAAATAAACAATAACATTTAATTACATGTTCAAATTAGTAATCTGCAGAAATGTCCACAACCTTATTTAATAGCATGTATATTTGGATCAAATGTTTTCTAGCTTTGCCTGGTAGAAATAATTTAGAATGTTGTTCAACCATTTCATAAAAAACCTAAATAAGATTTACACAAGTGCACTTGTACGTCGAAATAGACACTACATGTGTTGGAACTGTTAGACTTTACAGACAATTATTCTTGTTAAGAAAATGTATATTCATAACACACTGTCTTCAAATCTTATTTAAATAACATTGAAGTTATATTTAGATAACACTGAAGTTATATTTTGTGTGATATGCTGTACTTACGAGATGTTGACAGGGGACATGTCAGCAGGGGTCCATGTGAACACCCCTGTGTTGTTGTCAAATGACGCTCCACTGGGTAGAGGTGTCCTCAACTGTAGGTCGACCTTGTCACCATCTGGGTCTGACGTTGTCACAGTCAACTTACCAGTGACACCGACTGTCACATTGAAGGTGTTCACCACTTGGATGCGAGGACTGCCGTTAGCTACAAACAAAACAAACAACGTCAACATCATATTTAAACAGCTTCATAACAAGGAAAATGGAAATTTCTGGAAAGTTCATCTGATGATATAATTAAAACTCACTCCTTAATTGATTTAGTTTATGTTGAAACCTTTACTAACTGTCTACGAATAGCTACAACAATCAGTTTAATAAATAATTACTACTTTGTTAAATGCCATTGAAAGTACCGATATTGATCATTAGATGGTAAAATAGTGAAATCCTGGAAATTATTATGTTAGAGTATACTGTGCTGAGTGACAATTTAAAAATTTATGTTTTACTGACAAATGTTTTTGTTCTAGATATATTTTCTACCAGCGTGCATAATAATCTTTACCTGAAGTGGAGCTACCCTCTGTAACACAGAGAATAATGTCCCATTATGAAATGTGTAGAGAAGTAAAAGGACACTTGTGTGCACTTACCCAGTGTTTTTGAGTCCTCTATGTTCTTTGAGTTGGTCTCTAAGGTGGCTGCTGCTGCGGCTGCGTTACCTACAGACACAGGAGAGAAGAACTATAGACACAGGAGAGAAGAACTACAGACACAGGAGAGGACACAACTACAGACACAGGAGAGAATAACTACAGACACAGGAGAGGACACAACTACAGACACAGGAGAGAAACTACAACCGAAGACATCACTAGACACAGGAGAGAGAACTACGACACAAATACATGACACAGGAGAGAAGAACTACAGACACAGGAGAGGACACAACTACAGACACAGGAGAGAAGAACTACAGACACAGGAGAGGACACAACTACAGACACAGGAGAGAAGAACTACAGACACAGGAGAGGACACAACTACAGACACAGGAGAGAAGAACTACAGACACAGGAGAGAAAACTACAGACACAGGAGAGGACACAACTACAGACACAGGAGAGAAGAACTACAGACACAGGAGAGGACACGACTACAGACACAGGAGAGAAGAACTACAGACACAGGAGAGGACACAACTACAGACACAGGAGAGAAGAACTACAGACACAGGAGAGGACACAACTACAGACACAGGAGAGAAGAACTACAGACACAGGAGAGGACACACTACAGACACAGGAGAGAAGAACTACAGACACAGGAGAGGACACAACTACAGACACAGGAGAGAAGAACTACAGACACAGGAGAGGACACAACTACAGACACAGGAGAGAAGAACTACAGACACAGGAGAGGACACAACTACAGACACAGGAGAGGACACAACTACAGACACAGGAGAGGACACAACTACAGACACAGGAGAGAAGAACTACAGACACAGGAGAGAAGAACTATAGCACACAACAGTGACAACTTACTCCAACCTGATACGTAATCACTTTATATATGTGGCAGAGTGAGTAATTATACTCATCAAATACTCATGCAAATGCCTCGTACCTCTGTTTCATTATTTCTTCCTATTAATAAATTACTAATTCCATTATAATGTTCATGCAAAGATAAACAATGTAAAATCTACCATCAAAACATGAAAATATTATACAATTGAGGACGCAATCAACATGAAATTAAAACATACACTCACTGACTCAATCACTGTGCACACATGCATGCTCGCGCACACACATGCACACACACACACACATGCACACACACACAGACACACACGCAGACACACATATGGAGATATGCTACATCTACAACACAAAGCAGCTGTAATACATGTCAACACATATTAGAAACTGCTAGCATAACAACAAGCCCGTATATGACACACTTACCAGTGACGACAAAGTCAAAGAGACACTCCTTGTTGTCCCCACACATCTCCTTGGCCTTCAGCCGCTGACTGTCTGTCATGTTGGCCAGCACATCCTCCACAAACAGTGGCTGGAAGCCCGTAGAGGCGTAGGTGCTGTAGCTGGTGGGGGGAGTGTAGTAGAACACTGAGTCCACCTCGTCCACTCTCCCTGGACAACAGTAAACACCCTGCATTCTACGGGGGTAAACAGCTTCAGACTCTCGACTAAGAGGACCCGGATTCGAATCCTGTGCTGTGTTAAACCTGGCTATAGACAGTGGTTGATATGGGTACAAGCAGCCTTCGCACTTTAGCTGTTGCATATGGCTGGATGCGCTGTATACGAACTTATCTTTTGTTTTACTAGCTGGAATCTACAATCTCTTTCACTCACAGTGTCATCAAATTCAATAAATGAGTATACTGTTTCCTCAGTTGTTCAGTTTAAGTGACAACAGAATGATATGCTATTTGACATGAAAATGAGCAGTGCACTTTATTTGTGTATATTGAACAGTATAACAGAACTTACACACAGAGATAATGTAGATAAGTACAACATAAAATGCATTACCACTTTCCTTTTTCAAGTTTATAATGGCCTTGTGTGTGAATGTGTGTGCACGTTTCTGTGTGTCTTTTTGTGTAATTTTGTGCCTGTGCTTAAATGTGTGTGAGAAAACGTCACAGTGAATAAACAGTGAAATACCAGCCAAACGTGAACATAACCTACCACAATCACGTCACTGTGCACTTCTCCAAATATGAAGTGCGAGATCGGAAGATGACTTACATGTTTCACCAAATTGAAAATAGATGGTCTTTTCCGACGAGGTGTTTGTGTTGAGTGGTGCCCCGCCATTGGCTGGGGTGAGGTCATCTGAGGGGTCCTTGTTAAACACCCCCAGCAGCCCCATGGTCTTGTTGATGAACTTGCTCGGGGCTCCAACTGTCGAACTGAGCTGTGCTTCTTTTACGTTGATGGTCAGTGAGAAACCTGAAATGACCAACAACCTTATGTACGACACTGGAACATAATCAATGAAATCGTCATTTTAAGAACATGTACTGTATGTTACCACAATGTGTTTGGGGGAAGATGTAGGTGGCATCTGATTAATCTGCTTTTGACTGCGTCTGCTTGTTGATGAAGATGAAAAAAAAAATTCACCCATATCGTTGGTGTTTTTAGGAAGAGAAACTGAAATCAACTGATACCAGGGGAACTCGGAGACCACACATGTGGCCCTTTCATATAATATTTCCAAAGTGGCGGTCTCTGTCTCAAATTCTCTTTCTCTCTTTCTCTCTTTCTCTCTTTCTCTCTTTCTCTCTCTCTGTCTGTCCGTCTGTCCGTCTGTCCGTCTATCCGTCTCTCCGTCTCTCTCCCTACTTCCCTCCTTCCCTCCCTCCCTCCCTATCTCCCTCCCCGCCTATCTCCCTCCCCTCCCTATCTCCCTCCCCTCCATCTCCCTCCCCTCCCTATCTCCCTCTCTCCCTCCCCTCCCTATCCCCCTCCCCTCCCTATCTCCCTCCCCTCCCTATCTCCTCCCTCACCTCCCTCTCTCCCTGTCTCCCTCTCCCCCTCTCCCTCTGTCTGTCTTCCTCCGTCTGTCTGTCTTCCTCCGTCTGTCCGTCTCCCTCCGTCTGTCCGTCTCCCTCCGTCTCCCTGTCTCCCTCCGTCTCCCTGTCTCCCTCCGTCTTCCTGTCTCCCTCCGTCTCCCTGTCTCCCTCCATCTCCCTGTCTCCCTCCGTCTCCCTGTCTCCCTCCGTCTCCTGTTTCCTCCGTCTCCCTGTCCCCCTCCGTCTCCCTCCCTCCCTGTCTCCCTCCGTCTCCCTCCGTCTCCCTGTCTCCCTCCGTCTCCCTGTCCCCCTCCGTCTCCCTCCGTCTCCCTGTCTCCTTCCGTCTCCCTGTCTCCCTCCATATCCCTCCGTCTCCCTGTCTCCCTGTCTCCCTGTCTGTCTGTCTGTCTGTCTGTCTGTCTGTCGTCTGTCTCTCTTTCCCTCCTTCCCTCCCCTCCCTCCCTCCCTATTTCCCTCCCCTCCCTATCTCCCTCCCCTCCCTATCTCCCTCCCCTCCCTATCTCCCTCCCCTCCCTATATCCCTCTCTCCCTCCCCTCCCTATCTCCCTCCCCTCCCTCTCTCCCTCCCCTCCCTCTCTCCCTCTCTCCCTGTCTCCCTCTCTCCCTGTCTCCGTCTGTCTGTCTCCCTCCGTCTCTCTGTCTACCTCCGTCTCCCTCTCTCCCTGCTCCCTCCTCCCTGCTCCCTCTCTCCTCCTCTCCCTGTCTCCCTCTCCTGTCTCCGTCCTGTCCTCCTCTCGTCTCCGTCCGTCTCTCTGTCTCCGTCCGCTCCGTCCGTCTCGTCTCGTCCTCGTCCTCCGTCCTCTCGTCCTCCGTCCGTCCTCCGTCCGTCTCGTCCGTCCGTCCGTCCGTCCGTCCGTCCGTCCGTCCGTCCGTCCGTCCGTCCGTCCGTCGTCCGTCCGTCCGTCGTCCTCGCGTCCGTCCGTCCGTCCGTCGTCCGTCCGTCCGTCCGTCCCTCCGTCCCCGTCCCTCCTCCTCCCTCCTCCTCCCTCCCTCTCTCCCTCCCTCCTCCCTCCTCTCCCTCCCTCCCTCTCTCCCTCCCTCCCTATCTCCTCCCCTCTCTCTCCCTCCCTCCCTCTCCCTCCCTCCCTCTCTCCCTCTCTCCTCTCTCCCTGCCTCCTCTCTCCCTCCGTCTCTCTGTCTCCCTCCGTTTCTGTCTCCCTCCGTCTCCCTGTCTCCCTCCGTCTCCCTCCGTCCGTCCGTCCGTCCGTCCGTCCGTCCGTCCGTCCGTCCGTCCGTCCGTCCGTCCGTCCGTCCGTCCGTCCGTCCGTCCGTCCGTCCGTCCGTCCGTCTCTCTCTCTGCCCCTGTCTCTCGTCCTCTCTCTCTGCCTCTCTCTCTCTGCCTCTGCCTCTCTCTCTCCCCCTCTCTCTCCCCCCTCTCTCTTTACCTCTCCTTTTTTGACACATTCTGACAATCTGAGCTCTTTCATTGTTTGGTGCAAGAGAAGCTTCATACCTGACACTAACATCATAGTCATAGCTTTATGTAGAGACACATCCACTCCATTGGACAAGTAATATACAATTTGGACAGATTAAAATTTTGGTGGAGAGATAATGGAAACAATATGGAGCAAAATATGCTTAAATATGTTTTGAAAATGGATGTCACATGTGTGTATGCATGGATTATGGTGTATATATATATATATATATATATATATATATATATATATATATATATATATACACCATATATATATATATATATACATTTGGCTTCCGTGTATGTGAGTTGATATACACATCTACCATAACATTTCGGGATGACGAAAATTGGATCTTGCATTAAGCCTTTCTACAGGAATCTACACCAATATGTGGATACCTTTGAATCCTTAAATAATCCCAACTCCCAATTCAAAAGAATACTTTGGTGCAAGTTGTCTTATTTGTAAAACATTTACTCTATATATCTACATCTATAACAGTCATGCTCCCGTAGGTAGAAATAAAAGAAAATACAGAAAATTGATTACCAGTTCTGAAAGAAGCAACAATGGTGTCTTCTGCCTCCTTCGAAATACTGACACCATCAAATTCTTTCTCATCCGAAATCGCTGCCATTTTAAACCAGTCTGTTAGATCCTCTTGATCCATAAACACATTGAAACCTGCAACATAGATTCAGCTCATAGTGCCAGTGCAATCCTGTATTCTTGCATAGTTCATTGCTCATGATCTATACAATTATAACAAATCTTAACACTCGGTTATTTTGCAAATGCTACTATTAGGCTTCGCAAATTCCATTATTTTGATCACAGAGCCACTGATGTTGTTTCGGCAAATTGAAAATTAAATTAAAATGTTTAACTTTTATTTATGTTTGAAATGCCGACCCCGGGTTTTGTGTGAATCCGTTGAGAATATAAAAATCGCACCAAACACTGTATATTAATCACTGTTTCAATAAATGGATAACATTTGTTTCATGATGAATTACCATTGCCAGCCTTGTTCATTTCTACATGGAAGCGATCTGAGTCCGAGTCTTTTGCAGCGAAGGCACTGAACACTGTCGCATCCATCTCAGTGCCGTTGGCATCCACAGCCTTCGCAGTCCGCCCCTGCAGGGTGAACTGATCTTGGGGTGTCTTAATAAGGTAGTATTCTCCCAGACCATTGAAGGTGTATGCGAGATTATCCAGGGTGTGGACATGAGGATCTCCAAAGGACCACGCTGGAAGAGACAGACAGATGTCATGTAGTTGGTGTGACTCAGACACTCAAAGACAAATCAAACCTATTTATGGATGCATTCAATTCAATATAATTCAATATAATTATTCAATATAATTCAATATAATTATAATTCAATATAATTCAGTTTTACATATAATTCAATTGTAAATAAAAACATTTATGATATTTTAGGCTTCTTATAATATTTATTATTTGTTTACTAACTTAAAATACTATTTTTAGAATATAATTTATAATTTTAAAGGACATTTTATATATATTATTTATTTATTAACTAGATTAACACAATAATTTTTAATAGATAATCTATTATTACATCTGAGATATGTTATTTATTTATTAGATCAAAATAATGTCTTTTTATCATTTTAAAGAACATATTATGTACACTTATATATTATATATTTATTTGCCATATTTCATTTTATTGTATATATAGACACTACGTGAGTCAACGCCAGACTACATTCCAATTTAACATGTAATGGAAAAGGGAATAAAGTTTTATTATTATTTATTATCTATAAAACAAATTCAGGACTGTTTAACCAACTAACATACGTGATTATTTACCGACATGCAATCTGGGACAATGCTATATCTATCTTTGTAACTACAGCAGATTCTCCAGTCTTAAATTGTATTTCAACATGAACTACTTCTTTCTTCCCGCGCCACACAGAGACCTGTACATATGGCGATCAGACGTAAACCAAAACACTGTGGAACAATCTACATAGTAGCCTTGGAAACCCCAGATGCTTCCAAGAGATCCCATAATTTTGTAATATATTTTACACAGGGATAGCGTGGTTTATTTTTAATGTTGTTGACGCCTTCTGACTTGAATCTGTTTCATTTTGTCATGTAGAATAGTCTACTGCAAGCACATTTTCAGAGTCTTACTTTACTATTGTATTTATAAAATATATAAATGTTGTTGTAATTGTTCCCTTTGAGGCCTATTTACATTTGATGTAAAGTATCAAATTGAGCACTGTGAATATACAATTATAAATAATTGTTGTATATTTATAATTTTATATTATGACTATCAACACAGGAACTACACAGACCACTATCGCCACCTAGTTGGAGGTGTGAGTATGACACTGACTGAGTAGTGATTGAGCATGTACATTGACCCACCTAGCAGGGGAGCCCCATAGGCATCACACTTGTCCAAGGGCCGTACGCTGTAGAAGGTGTCACACTTGTCCGAGTAGTCACAGCACCAGGCCTTTGGGTCCGCATCCGCAGCATTGTAGAGTTTGGGATAATGTCGGGGATGGAACAAGACAAAACTGCCTCCACTGCCATCCTCCTCACTTATCAGGGATCCAAACTCGTTGTAGCAACACATCTGTAGGCACAGTCAAGTGTGATAGTCTTCATAGTCAAACACAACACTCATTGGACCAACACTGCTAACACACATAGGCTGAGTCAAATTCAATAACTAGTCATCATACATAAACAGAACAAATTCATTGTAGCAACACAGTTGTAGATAGAATCAAGTACAGCTGGCATCATACTCAAACAGAATAACCTCATTGAAGCAATACGACTGTAGACAGTTGTATTGCTTCAATGAGGTTATTCTGTTTGATACAGATAAATAGATTACTTGTATTTGTCTGTTTGAATGTAATTAGTATGGCACTTGACTGTCCATAGTTGTATTTAGATAGAGTCAAGGGAAATATTCAGCATACTCACTAGTACAAACTCATTGTAGCAAGAATACGATACGATACGATACGATACGATACGATACGATACGATACGATACGATACGATACGATACGATACGATACGATACGATACGATACGATACGATACGATACGATACGATACGATACGATAACGTTATTGTCTGTTGTGTTACAGAACATTTTCTTTAGGTTTGTTCAAACAGAACAAAATCGAGAATAATTAACAGAGTATATGGTTAAGACAAGAACTAATATCACATGATATTTACACCACATGCACAAGATACAACAGGTGACAGGAGAATGTCTATAACACGGCCACTGTGAGGCCACAACATAGACACAAACAGCACAATATAATGACACACAATATACACCCTGTACCATGAAAGTAACACAGTTACAGAGTATTAACTGTATCAGTCATCATACTCAAACAAAATTTGTTCCTACACTTACGTGAAGTACCTGGTTAATCCTTAAACATAACCTCCTTTTGTTTTTTTGGTAATTCACATACAAATAAGCTCAACTACTTGTACATCAACAAATCATACACACTCATCTCACACAGTATAAGCAGGAAACCACAGTATAGCATCACTTTAAACCATCTACACCACAAGTTGATCTTCTGTAGAGCCGACGTACCTGTGTAGAGACAGCAAATGGCATCCTCTCATAGAAGCAGAAATGACGCACTCCATTGCCTTCACGATTCGACTGGTCAAACCTCCACCGGCGGTCAGTTCTCACTTGCCGAATGTCGCATGGACACATCTCTGTCTGTTCCCACGAGAGCATGATGTCATCGAGGTTGTCCATCTGCAGGCTGTACCAGTCCAGACACTTCTGCTCGTAGTTTACATGAGTGTTGCCTGAAGACACCGTGAAGTAGAAGATTCCTTCCTTTCCTGCAGCACAAATACATTCCACATTGTTACTGATGTGCAGTAAGTGTCATATGCATGCATGAGTGCACATATGTGATATTTTGTAATAGTTCATTTCACTCTGGGCAATCATAGATATTGAATAGTACATTCAAAGTACATTTGTTAAAACTAGAATGAAATATGTATGCATATGTGCGTGCAAGGGTCACTCAATTGGTGGGTTAGAGTGTGTGTGCATGCGTGCGTGCGTGCGTGTGTGTGTGTGTGCGTGTGTGTGTGCATGCGTGCAAATGTGTGCGCTTATGAATGGATGCCATAGTGGTCCTTCAGTCTGTATTAGCCAGCAACAACTCAATTGTTCATTTTACTTTAGAATGTGTTTATATAACATATGAAAGAGTAAGGAGCATTGGTCACGTTGTAAAGCGCCGGGGACTGTCAATCGACGGGACGGTCAGCTTCAATCTCACCTGCCGCCATTTTGAGACGTAGGCAATTTTGTTCACCGCACATAGCCTGTATCTTTCAGAAGAGACACTAAAAACCGGTGGTCCCTTCTATCTGGTGTCTATGCCAGGGAAAGTAAAAGATTCCACACAGGGGGTAAATGTGTAACCTGTAGTGGAGTCACTAATTTTAGAGAAGGACAACTCTAAATACCAAGCTCGACAATACTCTAGCCACAAACATGTGGCTGACATAGACTGATGAGCTAACCATAAGTAGAAGAAGAAAGACAGTGCTAAAATGTTAAAGACAATTATTCATGATTATTATTACAACAATCATCAGTACAAGCACACTGGCACACATAAAAAACGTAGTCATATGTGAACTCAGTAGTGTTTATATGGGAATAAAATGCTAAAACAACCTTATTGATTTGCAATACAATGCATATAATAGCAGTGTTTTTACTTAAAATAACCATGCCATCTAAATACCTGTGTTGCCAATGGTTTCAGCCATTTCGAAGGCACCCTCTGTTCCTGATTGTGCAAGAGTGCGTATTTCTTCAGTGGGTTTCTGTTTGACATAGAAGCCAAGCTGACTGTCCCTCACAGTCCAGTAGTGGTCCCAACCCGTCTTCTCATACAGGAACATGGCCGACATACGCCACTGACCCGGGTCATAGATCAACACCAGCTGGAACGTGTTCGTCTGCAAATAAAACAATAATTGTGTGTGTAAGTTCTTATATGTTATATGGCAGTGTCCGATCCTCAGGATTGCTCAAAGCGTTTTACACTTTACTCCCAGGCAGACCTGTTCAATTGAACACCATTTCCACTTCTCTGGGATGCGTCCAGCCATGCTGCAATTAATGCATGAAGACTATTCATCTACAAACATCCACCACTGTCTATAACCATTCATTTTCTGTAACAGCTGAGTGAATTGGAGTAATGTAGAATGAAAAAATTTGCCCACTGTTTGACACGGCAGCACAGGATTAGAACCCGAGTTCTCTTAGTTGAAAGTCTCAAGCTCTAGCCAGTGCACAACTACTGGGTGCCTACATACATGCTGGTGTGTGTGTGTGTGTGTGTGTGTGTGTGTGTGTGTGTGTGTGTGTGTGTGTGTGTGTGTGTGTGTGTGTGTGTGTGTGTGTGTGTGTGTGTGTGTGTGTGTGTGTGTGTGTGTGTGTGTGTGTGTGTGTGTGTGTGTGTGTGTGTGTGTGTGTGTGTGTGTGTGTGTGTGTGTGTGTGTGTGTGTGTGTGTGTGTGTGTGTTGTGTGTGTGTGTGTGTGTGTGTGTGTGTGTGTGTGTGTGTGTGTGTGTGTGTGTGTGTGTGTGTGTGTGTGTGTGTGTGTGTGTGTGTGTGTGTGTGTGTGTGTGTGTGTGTGTGTGTGTGCTGTGTGTGTGTGTGTGTGTGTGTGTGTGTGTGTGTGTGTGTGTGTGTGTGTGTGTGTGTGTGTGTTGTTGTGTGTGTCTGTTGTGTGTGTCTGTTGTGTGTGTCTGTTGTGTGTGTGTGTCTGTTGTGTGTGTGTCTGTTGTGTGTGTGCGCGTCCACGTCTGCGTGTGCGTGTGTGTGCATACATGCATTTGTGTTAATTATCATAATTATCATTGTATGTTATAAAGGGGATGCACATGGAAATATCTATGTTAACTAAACGATAAACACATATCCAGGAATAAGTTAATAAAAACCTTGGTGCTGGAACAATACATTGGTGTATCAGTGTATCGCAATACATTCACAGTATGGTACATGATAAACAATATCTAGATTGTGATACACTATGATTATGTACTGTTTACTGTTCTGTGAATGATATGTGTAGGTGCACTGAGTTTTAATTCTTAAAAGATTTGCGCTATTGACTATTATTATACTACACGATAGCAGTAGGCAAAACAGTATTCGTGTCACCTTTGTAAAGGAATAAATGTCCAGCACGAACCATAACTCTATGTGTATCGATAACATGTAGAATTATAACATGTAGTACGGGAATATTATCTAACAGTAATCAAAGAAAATGTTTACACACTATTATCTTTTCAATGCGCAAATGCAAGTTGGACTTCATAGTTATTTTTATTACATTTTATTTCAATCATTCACAATAAATTAACGAACATGTTACTGTTGTTGTACCATTCCAGTCAATGTAGTCTGTATTGTGAGACGTACCATACAGGTATTCAGATAGGGTAATATAATTTTTTATAGCTCCATATCCAAATTAGTTGACAGCTTTTTACACAAATATGTTAAATAAATAAAACCTGTATGAAAGACATACCATATCATTTGTGGGATCATAGAACATTCTTGGCGTGCTGTCCACCCAAGTGATGACCATCACCCAGGAGGGACTGATGGCAGATGACCCTCCGTAGTTGACAGTGTCTTCCTTTGCCAATCTCAGGATATGTTTCACTCGGAACTTCTCATTTGCATTCAGATCTGTGCTAGTGCGGTCATAGATGTGGTAGGTGACGTCACCCTTCTGGAAGTTGGCGTCTGTCCACAATGGCGCAAACATCGCAAATCCACGTTTTAACCGCCGCTTGCTGTGTCCGACAGTGGCAAAGCCTGTGGGCATCCGACGGTTGTACGGTTGACCCATAGTGACGTAGCCATTTGAGTAGACCTGTGGGACAACATTTCTGTTTAACAATTGTAAACAGAAAATATATAATAAACAATTTTAAATATAGATTGTCAACTAAGCAAAATTCTGCATGACCACAGTGATCGTGAACTGAAATGCAAAACGGACAAATTCAGGCGTATATACAGATTGTTTATGAATTCCTGGTGCATATGAAATATAAATTTACTTGTCCACATTACCTGATGAACCTGCATGCTATTTGAGTATGGCAGTCACTATGCATTATAGATCAACAAATGTATGTATAACACAACTAATAGTAGTGTTTTAATTTCAAAATGGAAATGCCGCATCAGCAAATAGGAATCTTACCAAAATCAAGATCCAGGGTACTGAGATATATCAGGAGGTATGTAACCTAGCCTTGGCTATGTCATCCTCACTGCAAGGAGGTGCAGACTGCACACGCACGCACACACACACGCACGCACGCACGCATGCACAGACACGCACGCACGCAGGCACGCACGCACACACACACACAGATTGAGTGTAATAAGATTGACAACACATACAAATATTTTCTTGAGCTGTGCTGAGAAGACTTGCATGGTGGGTGTCTTGATGGCACCTGACATACAACTCTTGCCCCTCCTGCCGTCACACTTGATGTGAGGGGCGTCTCTCAGGTCTGTGTCCCCTTGTCCCAGTCCATGAGGGTAGAGACGATGGCGCACAACTGCAACAGGGGTAAACTATACCAGTCTGTGACGGGTGTTAGGTCTGACAACACAGTGTTCATTACATTCCTCTTATAACATACACACACACACACACATAAATAAATATATATATATATATATATATATAATATATATATATGTGTGTGTGTACAGTATTGTGAATTGTGTGAGGAATATGACCATGATAAGATAGTCATCTTAAGCATGTATTCTGTTCAGAAAATAGTATTGAATTGGTGATTTATTTTACAATGATGAATTGTGATTATATCTGCATCCAAAGTCATAAAAAACAAAAAAATACATGGTCCATATAACTGGTTCAAACCTTCTCCCACATAACACGTGGGTTTTTTTAAACCCAATACACATACCAGCACCAAAATACAGAAACATTTCACACGGCAGGTGGCACCACATCAATTTAATTTCATCACATGACAATGTAATGTTTGATGCATTTTTTTAATTTTCAAATATACGTGTGAACTTAAAATTAGGTCACCTGAAAAAGCCAGATATATCTGTTCATGTCTCACCTTTTTCACAATGAACACCTTCATAATACTGCAGTGGACAGATGCACTGATAACTGGCAATCTGGTCCACACAGGTTCCATTGTTCTGACACGGTGAACTTACACACTCATTGATGTCTGAAAGACAAAACCTTATTAGAACATGTGTAGACATCATGCAACCTCGGTTTAGGCTATACACCTGACCAATCTGATTCTACGAAAACAAGTTCTTAGGTAGGCTCATTCTTTTTTAGTTGATGAAAGTCATGTCCTTTATACAGTGTTTGAGACGGCATGTCGTTGTAGTTGTCCCGCATGCAAAACAAACTGTAAAATGTCATGTCTTATTCCTGTTGCCATTGGTCTTTTTAATTATGCGAAATGAATATATATATATATATATATATATATATATATATACATATTATCTTGCCATATGTTTACACAATGCCCTTCTGAACGACAATTTAATTGCTCTTACAGGTATACGTAAAATTATTTGGTATTGTATCTATTTATTAGCATGTATATTGCCATCATAAAATGATCTTATGACCAACGCAAACTTGTAACTATTTACTTCCTGGTTGTTTCTGATCACTGTACTGTTTTAACTATGCTTTTTTCAAAAGTCTTCATGAAGTGGTTTCATATCAGATATGTAACATAAGTTGCTGACTGTTCAAAACCTGACCTGCAAACATAGTTAGTTAGAAAGATCATCTGGTCAACCTTACCCACCAAAAAGTTGATCATCCACAAATAAATATAAATGTAAAATGTATATAAAACATATCCACTGACAGTACACATTTTTATACTGGCTAAGTTGGTGGTCCTTTGTGCTGACACCTTTGTGGAGTGAGTGTAAGTGGGCGAATTGCCTAAGACATGTTGGTTACTTGCCGGCACATTATTTATTGATGACATGTTAGCATAGAATGGAAGGCACCATGTAGCTGGACCTACCCTGTTTGCAGTGGGTGCCAGTGTACCCTGGGGCACATACACAGCTGTACTGGCCGTCCACAGACACACACGTTGCACCGTTCTCGCAGGGTCGCGCATCACACGGATTGACAACTAAAATCAACGTCACTCATTGTATTAACCTGTCCAAAGTTATTCTGTTACTGGCAAACACTGAACCTATGCAACTAGAGACTGATTATCCTGAGATGAACAGAACAAGTGAAACACTGAGAAAAATGTATTCAATAATAATAGGATCAAATATAAATTATTTATGACTGTTTATGACCACAGTATAGACTGATAAATGTATTCACTATTGATGTATGACAATAAGCTGAAGGACAGATTGATCAATAGGCTGGTGGACAGATTGATGAATATACTACTAGACAGATTGATCAATAGACTGGTAAACAGACTATTCATTTGAGTGATGGACAAATTGATCAATAGGCTGGTGGACAGATTGATGAATATACATATATACTAATAGACAGATTGAGCAATAGAATGGTAGACAGATTGATCAACAAGCTCATGGACAGATTGATCAATAGGTTGATGGACAGATTGATCAATAGGTTGATAAATTGACTGAAGGACAGACACCCTGACAGACAAAGTGATTACAGATGGACATGTGGAGATCACTCTGAAGGTGATTAGACTGCACCACAAGAACTGTAACAGCATCATTACGGTCTCCCTGATCAGTCCAAAAAGCAAGTGTTCTACCCTGTTATTCTATAACTAACCGACCGTCATATTGGCTTCAACTTGGACAAAATGTCTTTGTCTACATGAACATGCACAATATTAATTACTAATCCATAAATAACCATTTCAACCATTACGATAAAAAAGCTACACATACACCATTTGCAAATGCAGAAATCGAAGCAGCAGTATCACAGACAAAAGGTAACAATAACAAGTTAATGGCACACACGAGTGCATGTCCTTACCAACAGTGGTGGGTGCATCAGTGCTGGTTCTTATAACGTGTGCAGTGGAAGGGGTGAGAGTGGTAGGGTTTTCATGCAGAGTTGTATGTGAGTCGGGGGTTGTTAGGGCGACTGTAGTAATAACTTCAGCCGAGGTTGAGGCAGCATGTGCAGGATTTGTTGTCGGTTCCAAGTCAGGGAGGTCCTTTCCAACAGTTGTCAGTACAACGTCAGGAAGGTCCTTTCCAACAGTTGTCAGTTCCAAGTCAGGAAGGTCCTTTCCAACAGTTGTTGGTTTCAAGTCAGGAAGGTCCTTTCCAACAGTTGTCTGACTCAAGTCAGGAAGGTCCTTTCCAACAGTTGTCTGACTCAAGTCAGGAAGGTCCTTTCCAACAGTTGTTGGTTCCAAGTCAGGAAGGTCCTTTCCAATAGTTGTCAGTTCCAAATCAGGAAGGTCCTTTCCAACAGTTGTCGGTTCCAAGTCAGGAAGGTCCTTTCCAACAGTTGTTGGTTCCAAGTCAGGAAGGTCCTTTCCAACAGTTGTCTGTCTCAAGTCAGGAAGGTCCTTTCCAACAGTTGTCTGTCTCACGTCAGGAAGGTCCTTTCCAACAGTTGTTGGTTCCAATTCAGGAAGGTCCTTTCCAATAGTTGTCAGTTCCAAATCAGGAAGGTCCTTTCCAACAGTTGTCTGTCTCAAGTCAGGAAGGTCCTTTCCAACAGTTGTCTGTCTCACATCGGGAAGGTCCTTTCCAACAGTTGTCTGTCTCAAGTCAGGAAGGTCCTTTCCAACAGTTGTCTGTCTCAAGTCAGGAAGGTCCTTTCCAACAGTTGTCTGTCTCACGTCAGGAAGGTCCTTTCCAACAGTTGTTGGTTCCAATTCAGGAAGGTCCTTTCCAATAGTTGTCAGTTCCAAATCAGGAAGGTCCTTTCCAACAGTTGTCTGTCTCAAGTCAGGAAGGTCCTTTCCAACAGTTGTCTGTCTCAAGTCAGGAAGGTCCTTTCCAACAGTTGTCTGTCTCAAGTCAGGAAGGTCCTTTCCAACAGTTGTCTGTCTCAAGTCAGGAAGGTTCTTTCCAACAGTTGTCAGTTTCAAGTCAGGAAGGTATTTTCCAACAGTTGTTGGTTTCAAGTCAGGAAGGTCCTTTCCAACAGTTGTCTGTCTCAATCGGAAGGTCCTTTCCAACAGTTGTCTGTCTCAAGTCAGGAAGGTCCTTTCCAACAGTTGTCTGTCTCAAGTCAGGAAGGTCCTTTCCAACAGTTGTCTGTCTCAAGTCAGGAAGGTCCTTTCCAACAGTTGTCTGTCTCAAGTCAGGAAGGTCCTTTCCAACAGTTGTCTGTCTCAAGTCAGGAAGGTCCTTTCCAACAGTTGTCTGTCTCAAGTCAGGAAGGTCCTTTCCAACAGTTGTCGGTTTCAAGTCAGGAAGGTCCTTTCCAACAGTTGTCTGTCTCAAGTCAGGAAGGTCCTTTCCAACAGTTGTCTGTCTCAAGTCAGGAAGGTCCTTTCCAACAGTTGTTGGTTTCAAGTCAGGAAGGTCCTTTCCAACAGTTGTCTGTCTCAAGTCAGGAAGGTCCTTTCCAACAGTTGTTGGTTCAAGTCAGGAAGGTCCTTTCCAACAGTTGTCTGTCTCAAGTCAGGAAGGTCCTTTCCAACAGTTGTCTGTCTCAAGTCAGGAAGGTCCTTTCCAACAGTTGTCTGTCTCAAGTCAGGAAGGTCCTTTCCAACAGTTGTTGGTTTCAAGTCAGGAAGGTCCTTTCCAACAGTTGTTGGTTTCAAGTCAGGAAGGTCCTTTCCAACAGTTGTCTGTCTCAAGTCAGGAAGGTCCTTTCCAACAGTTGTCTGTCTCAAGTCAGGAAGGTCCTTTCCAACAGTTGTTGGTTTCAAGTCAGGAAGGTCCTTTCCAACAGTTGTCTGTCTCAAGTCAGGAAGGTCCTTTCCAACAGTTGTCTGTCTCAAGTCAGGAAGGTCCTTTCCAACAGTTGTTGGTTTCAAGTCAGGAAGGTCCTTTCCAACAGTTGTCTGTCTCAAGTCAGGAAGGTCCTTTCCAACAGTTGTCTGTCTCAAGTCAGGAAGGTCCTTTCCAACAGTTGTCTGTCTCAAGTCAGGAAGGTCCTTTCCAACAGTTGTTGGTTTCAAGTCAGGAAGGTCCTTTCCAACAGTTGTCTGTCTCAAGTCAGGAAGGTCCTTTCCAACAGTTGTCTGTCTCAAGTCAGGAAGGTCCTTTCCAACAGTTGTCTGTCTCAAGTCAGGAAGGTCCTTTCCAACAGTTGTCTGTCTTTAAGTCAGGAAGGTCCTTTCCAACAGTTGTCTGTCTCAAGTCAGGAAGGTCCTTTCCAACAGTTGTTGTTTCAAGTCAGGAAGGTCCTTTCCAACAGTTGTCTGTCTCAAGTCAGGAAGGTCCTTTCCAACAGTTGTCTGTCTCAGGTCAGGAAGGTCCTTTCCAACAGTTGTTGGTTTCAAGTCAGGAAGGTCCTTTCCAACAGTTGTCTGTCTCAAGTCAGGAAGGTCCTTTTCGGTGGTGGCATGTTCAAAGTCACTTTCAATAGTGACACTTGTGTGCTGTTTTGCTGTAATTACAAACAAACATGCACATGCAAGTTTAGTGTTCAGTGCATCTGTAACATAACATGTGCATTACCATAAAATTATCATCACATAACATGGTGGAACAGTTAATAATCCAAACCGCCAATGGTAGCTTGGGTGATAATGTGCTTTATTCCTGGTGTACATGCATCACTTAGCAGGTGTTTACCAGAACATTGATGGTATTAAAGCAACCGCATGCAACAACCATTATGTGCAAACTGGTGTGCAATGAACATGGGTAAGAAAATGCAACAACAGCATTTTACTATCAACATTAGAGAGCCATGTTTAACAAGTTTACTATAACATCTATGGTTGGTCCATGGAAAATTAATAAATGTTTTACCAAAGGTTTTTATCTTTTTGGCCCAAGACAAATTAATAAATGTTTTACCCAAGCTGTCTGTCTTTTTCCCAAAATCTGTCATTAACCTGTTGTATGGAACTTCAGTATTCTTGTTAAACCCAAACTGTCTAACAACTAGGAACACATGTTCAGCAGCTTTCAGGAAAACAATCATGACATGTGTGATTTGAACATGTTTAATGACAATGCCATAAATACCAAAACACTGTAACATTTGACCCAAATGTTAAATAACTTAAATTGTTACGTTTGAAGTATAGACAAGGACAGAACAGAGACTTCATTAACCTGACATGGCTCTGAACTAACTACACTATTAAGAAGCATTAATGACTGTAGTAAACACTGCAGAAAGTGAACTGATGCTGTGACAATGAATGTTATACGCACCTGGTGTGGATATGTCTGGCATAACTGATGTAGCTGAAAGTGAATGTACAATAACAATTACATACAGTCTTACACACTGCCAGTGTCATCCTAGAGCACGGACTTCACCATCACATCCAGGGTTGTATCAGCAACGCACTACTAACATTCTGAAGGGCTAAGCTATTCACGGCAAATTTTCCCATATGCCTGTTTAGCCTCTTTTACTTCACCTGACAAAGACACTACCTGAGACATATGTCAGTGCCCCTTCCAAAGAAGGCAAATCAGAACTGTACTAGTTTCAAACAGGCAGTAGTATAGATACAAACTGATGTGCTCTCATTCGAGTGTGATCTTAACACTAGGCCACCATGTCCCAATAACGACACTGTCACATCGCATCAGTGTCAATCACTGTGCGGTTCCTCGAATCTTCATTTGAAGTTAAACTCTTGTCATTAGGAAAGCCTTATTCACATATTCAATCAGTCCGCTAAAAGAAAACAATTGAGTACTCATCCTTTATTAAATGCTGATGACATGATAGGCACTTGTGTTAATTTAGAAAACTGTCAGTGTCAATGTTTGATTATCAGGTACGACATCTGAGATGAGATGAATCCAGAATGACAACAAAATACCTGACTCTGCCGTCAAATGAAAGGTCTAAGTATACGACAGCAAGTTGTCTTACTTGGTATAGCAGCATCTTCTTTGTGTTTCAGTGTGGTCATCATATCAAGATTGGGTGATGACATTGTCACATCAACACCAAGTGATGACTTTGTCACATCAACACCAGGTGATGACTTTGTCACATCAACACGAGGTAATGACATAGTCACATCAACACCAGGTGATGACATCTTCACATGAATATCAGGTGATGACTTTGTCACATTGAAGTCAGGTGATGACATTGTCACAGCAACTAAGGAAGATAAGAAGATAATGAAAGATATGGGTTAGTATTACAATAACAATTGTAGTAGGGCACTGCCTCCATGTTAAACAAACGGAAAGATACAATTATTGTAAATTATCGGGTACCTCTTGCTGTAATGGTGCTTGTAAAAATGGTAACATTGCATTCCTTTAATTTTTAATTAATATATATATATATATATATATATATATATATATATATATATATATATATATTATATATATATATATATATATATATATATATATATATATATATATATATATATATATATATATATGTATATATATGTATATATATATTATGTATCTTTAAAATATATAAATAATTTAATTACCAGGTAATGCTAAACTACCATGGAAGGACAATTATTTCCCTGCAACTCAAAAGCCATGGTGCTGTATTCCTGAAAAGAACTCTACATGGTTACACAGGACAACTGTTCGACCAATCACACAGTCAAATTATCCACATAGTTGCCTACTATGATATGTTTAAATGAACAAAGAATCTTACCAGTGCCAAATGCTGGTGTTGATGAAGTTAGGTTTTCTGGCATATCCAATCCACAGCAGCACGACTGGAGTTTGGGAAGGAGTTGTCCCATAAGATCAAGGACAGCTGAAAGTGTCTCCAACTCGACACTGGGGGTGACCGGAGACACAGTCGGTGGCTCCACACTGGTAGTGACGGGAGGCATAGTTGGTGGCTCCACACTGGTAGTGACGGGAGGCGTAGCTGGTGGCTCCACACTGGTAGTGACGGGAGGCGTAGCTGGTGGCTCCACACTGGTAGTGACGGGAGGCGTAGCTGGTGGCTCCACACTGGTAGTGACGGGAGGCGTAGTTGGTGGCTCCACACTGGTAGTGACGGGAGGCTTAGTTGACGGTGGAAGTGTCACTACAGTTGTGCTCTTCACCTTAGGAGTTGTTGGTGGCACTTGGACTGGTGGCTTTGTCCCGACTATGAGAAACCATTAAGTCACATCTATAATTCACCATTAAGCCATATTTACTATTCACACTATAACTATATTGTTTATTTTCTATTTCGCTGCTCACTGTATTTCAACTAATTATACATTATAAGCACATGCAAAAACAACTGTTCCAAACAAGATTACAATCTGAATGCAATAAATTGTGTATAATATTAGATTGAGTTGTTCATATTTCTGGGTAAGCAAATTCAACTGTCTCTTTACATTCTAAAGATTTGTTTCATGTGTTGGTTGCTATAAAACATTTGTGCATCAAAACGTCAATGGTCACATAACACATGGTGCTACTGAGCATAGAGATGACAATTTAATAAAACATTTTATATGTAATCCTCACAAAATGGAGAACTAAAAGTTCTAAACTCACCATGAGCAGGATTAGCAGGCAGATATTTGTTGCAACCGTAGCCCTGACAGCAGTAGACGCAGTAGGACTGGCCGTTCTGATCAGGACAGTTATTCCTGTTGCCGGCCGCGTTGTTCTGACAAGCCTGCAGCTGTTTACATCCCTTTGAGATGTGTGCTGCATTGTTGCTGTATCGCAACTCTGTGTGGCACGACTCCTGCAAGTAATGGTGGAGTAGTTCATCTTAGACAGTTGTTCTGACAAGCCTGCAGCTGTCTACATCCCTTTGAGATGTGTGCTGCATTGTTGCTGTATCGCAACTCAGTGTGGCACGACTCCTGCAAGTAATGGGGGAGTAGTTCATCTTAGACAGTTGTTCTGACAAGCCTTCAGCTGTTTACATCCCTTTGAGATGCGTGCTGCATTGTTGCTGTATCGCAACTCAGTGTGGCACGACTCCTGCAAGTAATGGGGGAGTAGTTCATCTTAGACAGTTGTTCTGACAAGCCTGCAGCTGTTTACATCCCTTTGAGATGCGTGCTGCATTGTTGCTGTATCGCAACTCAGTCTGACATGACTCCTGCAAGTAATGGGGGAGTAGTTCATCTTAGACAGGTTCACGTTGTGACTTAAATCTGTGGAGACCAAGCTCAGAGGCACATTATGACAAAAGGGTAGATCAATCTCAGAGTCAATAAGCAATATTCCAGTTGGCAACAGATGGATTGATATGTCAGGGGGCTATGGTTGATAAACAAGGTTATAAAGTTGTTTTTAAATGATGGCCCAATTGATAATAGATTCAACTTATGTAACTCTAAAAGTAAGCATATTCCAGAGTCCGTGCAGCTACTAAAAAAGCCGTAGTTCCAAAGTTAGCATTTATTCTAGGGACAAAAAGTTATTCAGAACTGTATGACCAAATGGAGTAGGTTTTCCAGGACTCAGCAGTGAACATACATATGATGGTTACTTTCATAGAAGTGTCTAGCATGTAATAGTACATATCTCAAATGATACAGTATTGGACAGGAAGTCAATGCAAACACACAGCAAGACAAATGTGGAGACCTCGTCACAACCTTTGTTAAACAACTTACAACCTACCTGGTTACTTCGACATTTCACCAGTTCTCCTTCGTTGCATTTCTCGTTTGTATTTGCACTGTTGCATGTGTAACACCATAGACCTACAACATAACACTCGCATTTGTATTGTTTTACATTGACAGCTCGTGTAGCAATCAGTTACACCTGTATATCATGCCTGTTCCTTAAAACTCTATAATAAATACAAATAAACATATATTCACATATATTGTTAACTTAGTCATAAGATTTTATTACAATACAAATAGATAATAAATGCACAGAAGTGACAGACGCACGCACGTACGCACACGAGCGCGCGCACCCGCGAACACATGCACACACACACATAATGATAATGGCAGGTACACTTACCATCAGGTATTGTTGAAAGCTTGACTGTAGTTGTAGCTAATGAAAGAAACCAAAGTTTACTGTTAAATATCTATTCAAGATTGAGACGTGGCTTTGTCTCAATTAAAATAATGTGTTCCTTAAATGTTACATTAAATTGTTGGCAGTTTATTATGGCCCAAAAATAGAACAACAAACATAGCATGGATGCCATTATACAAGTAGAACTGATAATGAAACAGCATGAAACATGAGGAATTAAATACAAGACCATTAAAACTAGAGGTAAGTTGTTACAAACTCTGTATCCAGCCCTTGGGACTGATCAAACACCCTTTACTCCCCCGGCAACCCGGGTTCAATCAAACACCATCTTCACTTCACCGAGAGGCATCCAATCAAGATGTTAATTTATACACAAAGAATATTCTTATACAAATATCCACCATCATCCATAGCCAGGCACTGATTCATATAGCTGAATGAACTGGAGCAATGCAGAGTATGTGGCCAGTTTTTCTTTTTTTTGAAACTGGATTCTCTTAGCTGACAGTCCAAAGTTCTAGACACTTAGCCACTCTGTTCCACACTGGCAAAGGTAACTTGACAATGTAGTTGTGTATCACATCAACATTGAAAACACAACTTTGAGGAAGTATTTCTTACTTGGTGTTGTAGTTACAGTTGTTGTCACACCAGGTGTAGTGTCTCCTTTGCTCGTGGTTAAAGTTTCTGGTGCTGTGGTCACCACACCAGCACTGGGTGATGTCAATGTCCCATCAACACCAGGTGATGACGTTGTCACTGGAATGTCAAATGGTGACATTGTCACTGCGATACCATGACAAAGATGTCACATCAATATTTCAATATTTGCATGTTTTCACTTGTTTACATCCTTCCCAGCACGCTCCAAGTCAGACAGGTCCATTCTAGCAGTTGTTACTTTCAAACGAGATATGTCCCTGTCAATATCTACATGTACATAAGTCTGGTAATAATGTTTGACTTCTGTAGCATATAAATCATGAAACATGTGTGCCAATCTGCATCGTATTTATTAGGGAATAAAATGTTGTTGAGATATGACGAAGCAATGAGGTAGTTGAGCAAAGGTGAAACAGTAATTGCATGTGTAGACAATTGTTTCACTGTTCACTGGCTCTTCATCCTAAATGTTTTCTTTGCAAAACTATGTCTATAAAAACAGAAACCGTTGTGCATTCATCCTTATTAAATGTTGATCAAGTAATTGCAAATAATGTCTTACCGTTGTCACGTGTGAATTTGTCACAGCAGCAAGACTGGACTTGAGGCATAAGGTGATTCATGAGAGCAAGGACAGTTGACAGTTTCTCTGTCTGGTCATCCCATATGACACTAGGTGTTGTCATCACAGGCTGAGGTGGTGCTGATGTTGTCATAGAAATGTGGGGTGACGTAACATCTGCTTCAGAAGATGTGATTTCTGTACAACAATGGCTATTACATGTATGACTTGTTTTAGTATAAAGCACTGTCGATGGTCTACTGGTAAAATACATTAACAGTGAGGAAGTGTTCCAAAGTGCTGAACCTGGTTAGATATGTTAGAATATTCCAAGTTTCCTTACGAAATATTCTCCAGGATTTAGATGTAATAGAAGTTATCCTATTACAACTACCCCCTAGGTAAACCTATTTAGTCAAATTGGTAAAAGAAATGAATGGACTAGGATTTTATAAAATCAGGAAAGAACAAGTTCCAAAAGCTACTACTGGTAACTACCATTAATTTATTATTACCTACTGTCTACATAAGCTCAGCAACTACCAAGTTATTGTGATTATGTTATGTATATACAATCACAATAAATTACAGTTTAAATAGTCACCTTGAGTAATAAACTTACTAGAATTTGTCTTACTTGATGTAGTAGTGTCTTCTCTCCTCTTGTGGGTGGTCGTTGTATCAATGCTAATTGATGACATTGTCACATCAACACCAGGTGGCGACACTGTGACAACAAAACCAGGTGATGACATTGTCACATCAACGTCAGGTGATGAAATGGTCAAAGTAACTTGAGAACATACGGTTTAGTATTACACTTGCATAATGATATGGTACACTACAATCACTGTAATTGCTTTAAATGTAACTGTTTCATATACATACATGTATGTATACATAAATGACTTAGAATTATGTACGTATGTGTACATAATGTATATAATGGAAGAACAATTATTTTTCTACAGCCCAGAAGCCCCGGTGCTGTATTCCTGAAATGAAACCTACTTGATTACGCCAGATAGCTGTTTGACTAGATAGATATCTGTCAAATAATCCATTTAGAGTTCCCTTCCGAATGAAAGACTTTACTAGACGAATGAAGAATCTTACCACTGCCAAATGCTGGTGTTGATGCAGTTAGGTTTTCTGGCATATCCAATCCACAGCAGCACGACTGGAGTTTTGGAAGGAGTTGTCCCATAAGATCAAGGACAGCTGAAAGTGTCTCCAACTCGACACTGGGGGTGACCGGAGACACAGTCGGTGGCTCCACACTGGTAGTGACGGGAGGCGTAGTTGGTGGCTCCACCCTGGTAATGACGGGAGGCATAGTTGGTGGCTCCACACTGGTATTGATGGGAGGCATAGTTGGTGGCTCCACACTGGTAGTGACAGGAGGCTTAGTTGACGGTGGAAGTGTCACTACAGTTGTGCTCTTCACCTTAGGAGTTGTTGGTGGCACTTGAACTGGTGGCTTTGTCCTGACTGCATGCAAGAAACCAGGCCCTACTTACAATTGATGTTATAGTTATATCATGTTTTATTTAATATGTTGCTGTTTGTTGCACTTCAACTAATTGTGTAGTATACAAACAATTGTTAGAACTGAGATTAAAATATGAATGTAACAAACAGTATTGATCAGGTTAGATTAACTTGTTTATATTTCTTGGTAAGCAAATTCTAATACAGGCTCTTTTATATGCCAAAGATGTGCTTTGTCCAAAGGTCATTGCTGTAAACTGTATATGTTCACAACTTGAACAACCATATAACATACAGAGCAAGTGTACATAAGGATAACAATTTAATAAAATATATTATATGAATCATCTTGCGGTGATATATAGAATTTTATACGACAGTGTAGCCAATAAAAAGGTTTCACAAAATGGAGAACTAAAAGTTCTAAACTCACTATGAGCAGGATTAGCGGGCAGATATTTGTTGCAACCGTAGCCCTGACAGCAGTAGACGCAGTAGGACTGGCCGTTCTGATCAGGACAGTTATTCCTGTTGCCGGCCGCGTTGTTCTGACAAGCCTGCAGCTGTTTACATCCCTTTGAGATGCGTGCTGCATTGTTGCTGTATCGCAACTCAGTGTGGCACGACTCCTGCAAGTAATGGTGGAGTAGTTCATCTTAGACTGGTTTACGTTGTGACTTGATCATGGAACCTAACAAAACTATTGGCCATGTGATGCTTGTTGCAATGGATGACAGTTTGTTTCCTAAATAAAATATGTACAAACGTTCACTGTGTTCTGCCCCACATTTAGTGAAAAACAACATATAGTACTAGAATTTTATTTTATAAGAATCAAATGTTTTTTTGATTTAATAAGATTCATCGTGACAATTTATGATATACGAACTTCAAGATGACAAGTCCTAGGTTGTAGATTTCTATCATGTTACATACTGTAAACAAATGCTGCATTATACCCATGAGAAGTCAGTAATATACAATATAATACACTGTTGCATACCACAAATGCCATCCATTAAACTAACAGTTATGGTGCTAATCCAATAAATCAAATGTTTAGAGAAACGTAACAAATAATATTCCAACTGAAGATATACACAACAGTACAGTGCTGGATGCAGGAGTGTTGAGGGTTGGATGTATGTAGAACTTACCTGGTTACTCTGACATTTCACCAGTTCTCCTTCGTTGCACTCCTCGTTTGTATTTGCACTGTTGCACGTGTAACACCATAGACCTACAACGAAACACTCACATTTTAAACTGTGTCCACAGCTGGCATATACCAATCAACTCAGTCTTTCTACCTGATAATGCTGTTCCCAATAAGGCTGTAAATAATAATGTAGACATCCTATGGGACAACTCCTTGTAAATAATAACTTACATATAAGGTTTTGGTAATGTACAAAAAGTCACAAATGCAAAGAAATACCTATTATTATGCTGTCTATAGCCAGGTTCTCGTTAATACAGCTGAGTGAACTGGAAGAACATACAGTGAATGAACTTGCCAAAGGTTCCAATTTTTCATAAAAAAATTCCTTGGTTGAGAGTCTGATGTTCTAGTCACTGAGTCATTGAGCTCCAAATTGGCAAAGATAACTTGACAATTATATCCTGTAAAAATTGAAAACAAGACTTTGAAAAAGTATTTCTTACTTGGTGTTGGCATCTTGGTTGCTGTCACACCTTCTGTGGTGTCTTCTTTGCTCTTGGTCAAACCTCCTGGTGCTGTGGTCATCCCATCAGCATGGGATGATGTCAATGTCACATCAATATCAGGTGATGACGTCACCACTGGAATGTCAAATGATGTCATTGTCATTGCAATATCATGATACGTCTCACATTGCTTAGTCAATGTTTGCAAGTTTTTACTCTGGTACATCTTTATCCAGTAAGTTGCATGTTCCCAAAGGTTAATTTTAAAAGTTGTATGTTCTAACACTGAACCTGGGTAGGTATGTTGGGCTTTTCAATGTTTCCTTAACACAAGATCCAATGCTTTAGTCACAACATATCTTATTATTATTATTAAAGATATTTAATTAAAGTAGTAAAATTATAACACATGAAAGGAACTGAATTCTGTGATCAGGAAATGACAACTTCAGCTACTACTAATAAACTACATTATTTTAATATCCACTGCAATCAATGAATATCATTAATAAAAAAATGGAGTGATGAACTTATCAGAACTAATTTAAGAAGAATCTTACCTTTATCATGTGATGTTGTCGAATCAGTTTCACAGCAGCATGACTGGAGTTTGGGTAGTAGGCTCTCCATAGTGTCAATGATAGCTGTGAATGAACCCAACTCTACGCTGGGGGTGACAGGAGATATAGTTGGTGGTTCAACACTAGTGGTGACAGGAGGTGTAGTTGATGATGGTGGAAGTGTCACCACAGTTGTGCTCTTCACCATAGATGTTGTTGATGCTTCATCTGGTGGCTTTGTCCCAACTACAAGACAAATGCCTGCCGTCAGATTATATACACAAAACAGAAAATATACATCTAGATGGTGTTACAACATACTATATTGCATTAAGAACATTCTTAATGTTATGCTAACTTGTTGATAATGTAATACTATTATTAACTGTTGTTTGACAATAGTTACAAACTCAGAACAATCATACAAAACATGTAGACATATCAAACAGTTACACATAACTGACAAATACTTAGACTTTGTGAGGTGATTGTTCTTATGAGAACATTCAGTCAACAGTGTACACAATATAAATGCTATTATGTGTTTTTATGACTAATACATAATTTATTTATTTATTTAAAGTGTAACGCTATTTAATACCGTACTAATTTTATTTATTTATATATCTATATGTATTTTTTTTACACTTACCTGGTACTTATTTTAAAACACTAGTATTTGTCTTATTGTATACATATATCTTTTTATGTCTTTTAAATTGTAATATGTTGTGAAGCGCCACGAACGATTATGGATGTGGCGCTATACCAAACAAATATATTATTATTATTATATATGGTAACATGCCAGACTGACCATCCACAGGATTTGCAGGCAGATATTTGTTGCAACCATAGCCCTGACAGCAGTAGACGCAGTAGGACTGGCCGTTCTGATCAGGACAGTTGTTGCTGTTGCCAGCTGCATTACTCTCACATGCTTGCAGCTGTTTACATCCCTTTGAGATGCGTGCTGCACCGTTGCTGTATCGCAACTCTGTGTGGCACGACTCCTGCAAGTAACAATGAAACAGTTAAAACAATTGAGTTTTTCTTAATCTTTGTTAGATTAAAAAACATAGATTCAATGACAGATTATATGAATGATATCTATTACCTCTCCTAGCATATATACATCATGTAGAAGGAGCTCAATATGTCATCTTTATTTAAAAAGACAGTGTATATTTCTCACTTGTACCTGACATAGATTAGTTTGACAAATGTTTGATCTGTGTAGACCACCAATCTGGTATTTATCCTAATAGTTCCTACCCATAACTTAGGCATCAAACCAAATGAACCACTACCGGCATCTTTCTGAATTCACAAGTGAAGTACCGTTGCTTCAGGGTGAAATAAATAATCTTTCCCCTGGAGACATATTGTGTTAAATATGTTGTAAGTTAATTTACAGCATTGCACCCACCAAATTATTGTAATATTAACATAATTATGCTAGACTAATATAACAACAGTGTAAGGGAAATGATAAATCAACTTCACACCTGGCTACTCTGACATTTCACCAGTTCTCCTTCATTGCACGCTTCATTCGTGTCTGCGTTGTTGCACATATAACACCACTGGCCTACAACAGAACATTCAATCAATATTATAATCATGTCTGGCTACGTTACACCTATCATTTTTTTAAATCACCACACCTCTACATAACCACCCGGGTATATATGTGGTCATTTAGTAATACATTTTTATAATAATGACATAAATCATAAGTGCAAAATAGTAATATTTAATATGTTCAATCAACTAAATATTTTCGCAAACAAAGTAAATGTCACAATAAAACATGTATATAACTTACCATCAGGTACAGTGGCATCGTCCTTGGGCACACTGGAGGTGTACTGGGGACTTTTTGAAGTTGGGGCTGAAGAAAGAAGAAAATTGTGTGAAAAATACATGCATGTTACCAATATAAATGATATACATATGTACATATACGTATTTGTCTATGCTTCTCCTATTTATGTAGATATATCATAAGAAAAAATAAAAAGGTTTAAAAATAAAATGCATAATAACCTCTGATATATAAAATGAAAGAAGATGTCCAGTACTGTGCAATATAAATAGCATGTTAGCATGTTAAAATTTATTATTTTTCATCAATGACTTTAAACATAATTATACACTGCATTAGAATAGCTACATCATTATTTCACAGTGCTAAACTTCTTTCCACCTTTAAGAATTAATCTGCATAAATTGAGTTAAATCAACCGATTTTGCATTTCACAATTCTGCATAAAATTGACTGGGAAATGGACTGATATACCAAACTGTACCTGTTGTATCTACAGCATTGATACTCTCTGTTGTATCCTGAGACACCACAGATACTGATGTATTCACAGGTGGCACTTTATCCTGACAGCAACATGACTCTAGGTCTGCGATCATATTGTCGACGTTGTCCAGCAACCACTGCAGGGATACGGCTTGTGGAGACAGTGGTGGAGGTGGTTGGGTAGTAACCCTGGTGTCCAAGTCAACTGTTGTGGTTGGTTCGACCGCCTCCACTGGAAAATTACATGAGATTTACATGCATGAATCACAACATGCCACAATACAATACAATACAACACAACACAACACAACACAACACAACACAACACAACACAACACAACACAACACAACACAACACAACACAACACAACACAACACAACACAACACAACACAACCCAACCGAGCCGAGCCGGCCGAGCCGAGGAGCCAGCCGAGCCGAGCCGAGCCGAGCCGAGCCTGAGCCAGCGAGCCGAGCCAGCCGAGCCGAGCCGAGCCGAGCCGAGCCGAGCCGAGCCGAGCCGAGCCGAGCCGAGCCGAGCCGAGCCGAGCCGAGCCGAGCCGAGCCGAGGCGAGCGGCATGCAGTGCAGTGCAGTGCAGTGCAGTGCAGTGCAGTGCAGTGCAGTGCAGTGCAGTGCAATGCAATGCAATGCAATGCAATGCAATGCAATGCAATGCAATGCAATGCAATGCAATAAAATACAATACAATAAAACTTTATTTATCCCTGTAAAGGCAATTACAATGTCGTTCTGATGGGCATTGTGTATATCATGTGTAAAATATGATATAAGATATATATATATATATATATATATATATATATATATGACATATATACGACATATATATGACATTCATTTCACATCATTTTTACGGTTTGTTTTGTACGTGGGACACCTACGAGGTCCCGACAGCAGAGTCTAAAACGCTGGATAAAGGACAATTATTTTGGAGCTGACACGTACAATCTTCTGTAAGTTGTTCTTAATATTCTTAACACTCAGGTTGAAATACCAGCAGATAAATGAAAAACAAAGAACGCTCTCGCTAAATCATAACAGATTTATAAAACATATATTCAAAACAAACTCAACACAAAATTAGTTGTTTTCTAAGAAAATACAAGCACTGCTGACATTTCTTGTCAACGATTCCAGTGTTGTCATCCCATCTAAGTTTGTTATCAAATACTGTACCTAAGCATTTGGTTTGTACTTGTCTTGGTGACATTTTCAACCTCCTGATCATGTGTTTTTTTCAGGACTTATCTTTGATGTCTGTGTTTTCTGAAATGTTTTACTAACTCCTTGGTCTTACATACATTAAATGTTAAATAGGAGTCTACGGAATATTTGGGCAGGTTAAAATGCGGGGCACGAATTTGGATCCAGGCGTGTTCGAGGAGATTTGCCTTGGTGATTTCACATTTCACTCAAAACAACTTTTCCAATAGTTTGTTTAACATTAAAACATGTGTTAGAAATGTAATCTATAAATATCATATGCAAGAATTTGATCAAATTTTAGTAATAATGGCAAAACACGTTTGGACCCACGATTATTGCCCACATCAGACCAGTACCAGAACAGGACAGTGGCAGTATACTGCACTATAAATATAATATTTTCTATGACATATGCTGCTGACAAACAACAACACATTCGCAGTCTATAACTTGGGGCATGTAAATGGTAGTTTCTTATGTAGAATTCATACTACTTACCAACAAATCCATCTTAATTATTGGTATGCGAAACAGTTAATTATACACCCACGCCAACGGCACGAGAGGTATCGACGAACGCTGATCGCGTTTCGGGAAACATAGTTTAGATACATTCGCTAGGTGGCATAGCGATGGCAGCAGCCGCAGCACTTTTCAGCTTTCGACAACGCTTGGTCGTTTTATGCTCTGCTATTGTAATCGCTAGCGCTGCCTTATTCCAGTAGATAGGCTGATTGGTTTTCAGGCCGAATTTGAAATAGCAAATTAAATAAGGATATTCAAAAGCCGGCAGAGTGACCAGACGGTCTTCTCGGCGACGTTACGCAGCCGAGCGACAGTTACTGAGTCTGAGACGTCTGAGTTAGCATCGACACGACAGTAGCGCATAATATTATCATGTGACTGCAGTCATAATCTGTTACAGTTATATTTAAACAAATGTAATATTTTAGGCCGAATATTTTAATGTATTGAACGAACTGTTAAGCAACTCTTCACGATAATCATCACAGGAGAGTTAACGAACAGTCCATGTTATTTATACCATAAATTCTGCTGCACATTGATAATTTTACATTTATTGGGCATGCCCAGAAACGTGCTGTCACTCTGGGGGTTCTTTATTTGGCTTGATTCCCTTACAGGCAAATATAGCAGTATTTTTAAATTGAACTGAACTTTATTTCGGCTACAGAATATTGCGAACATATATACAATTTATTTAAAACAACAATAATAATTAGATGTTGACACCAAGGTGTTGGGTGAATTTATTATTAGTTGTTATTACTTTGTAATTATTTTTCCTGACTACTGAGCTGCGTATGTCAACTTACCAACACAAGCGCAGAACGCTGTAGATAACAGCAGCGCGAATAAGCTGCCGGGAAACATTGTCTTTGAATTTGGCGTCTTTGTGTTCAACTTCTTGTTCGCTGCATCAGTGCATATTGCGTCCTGGAACCAAATACATGTCAACATATATGACTATTTCTATATATAGGTCAGACTCAACTAGCAAAATCAAATCATGTTATTGCCTACAGTGCACACTGTAGTGATCATTCACGGACATGCCATTGTGACCGTATTCTGACTTGAACCCTGTAATGTATCGTCCGATATGTTTTAGTAGTCAATATTTTCGCCATACCTTTTCATTAAAATGTTTAAATTAATTAAATGTTGCTCATCTTCATGCGACCTTTTTAGGGAATTGCGTGTTTTTCCGCATGCGAACAGTCTCACGCCAGAGTAACGGTCTAACGAGTGTAAATAGTAAAAGACTGACACGTCAGTGTCAGTGACAGCCTAGGTGTCTGCTCCAAAACAATGGTTCCGCTCCTCTACAGCCAAATGCTGGGCACCTTTCAAACATCTACCCCAAGGCCAAGCTAACAAGTTAGTGTCGGTAGTTTTAATTATATAAAAAGGTTCAATAGCTTGTAAGGCATATTAATAATTAGCAGATTAAGCAGCTGATATAATATTTATGATTACGTAATTAATCAGGGAGTAATATGCATTGAGACCAGAATAGGTGTTAATGAACGCTCCCGCGCATTAAAATCGAGTTTGCATTATCACCCGGTTTTACATAATTGTAATTTTTTACTAGGTTTGCAGGTTGTGACGAAATTGTAGCGCACAACGATAAATAGTTCAAAACGTTATGTTTTAGACGCGGTAAAACATGTAAAAAAGCAGTCACCTGCCGTACAGATTTAATTTGTAATCTCGATTAAAAATATATTTTTTTACGACAGGTGACGGCTTTTTTACAATATTTTTTGCTTTTTATGCATAGCCCTATTTTATAATCTCACATAGACTATCATGGCACATCCTAAGGCCGGGATCGACTAAACACTGTCTGAAATAGAGACGAGAAAGTGTGTTTTTCTAGACTTGGGGTAGGCCTAGCCCTAGCCGAGGAATTCGAAAGTCCTAATATTTTAATTCTGGTTGCTTTATTTTCCGTTTGGCTTAATTAAGTGTTCATCAAGTAAACACTTTGGATCAATAATTAACTCCGAGGACACTAAGTCTTTGGGCGAGTCAGTGATGACAAGTGAATGGTCAACATTGGCGTTGTTACTGATCATTACATATAACAGTTTAGAAACTATCCCTTAGGCAATATGTACGTCGTACATACACCTTTCACATAATCTACATTCGTAGAGTTGTCTAGCAGGTTAATTGCACCTGTTCGTATTAACTGTAGAAACTGTTTCGATACAATCCGCTTCAAAGTAAGTTAACGCAATAATTACAATGTTCATTAACAAAGTTATAGAGAGTAATAGCGACTTGCTCCTACACTCAATCGTTCCGCGAAATATAGGAGTTGGTCACGTCCACTTATACTTTTTAATTCAGATTAATTTAGAGTGTCTCGAGTCAATTGTGCTAGTAATTAAACTGGAATGTTTGCCATACGGTTAACAAACAATTATATTTATGACTAATATAATTGTAGTATATTTTCTGAGTTTTTCTTACTTAAAATTAGTGAGCCGATGACACGTTTTTCCTTCTTTGTTTGTGATACTTCATTTCCCCTAACAGACACATCATATATAATGGACAAGTCGTTTTAGTGTTAACTTCCGAAAGTGTCAGGTAAAGCGATGTGGCCAACATAGCCAAGCTTCGAAGCCCGACAGAACCATCGCCTCGACTGACCGACCGACCGACCGACCGACCGACCGACCGACCGACCGACCGACCGACCGACCGACCGACCGACCGACCGACCGACCGACCGACCGACCGACCGACCGACCGACCGACCGACCGACCGACCGACCGACCGACCGACCGACCGACCGACCGACCGACCGACCGACCGACCGACCGACCGACCGACCGACCGACCGACCGACCGACCGACCGACCGACCGACCGACCGACCGACCGACCGACCGACCGACCGACCGACCGACCGACCGACCGACCGACCGACCGACCGACCGACCGACCGACCGACCGACCGACCGACCGACCGACCGACCGACCGACCGACCGACCGACCGACCGACCGACCGACCGACCGACCGACCGACCGACCGACCGACCGACCGACCGACCGACCGACCGACCGACCGACCGACCGACCGACCGACCGACCGACCGACCGACCGACCGACCGACCGACCGACCGACCGACCGACCGACCGACCGACCGACCGACCGACCGACCGACCGACCGACCGACCGACCGACCGACCGACCGACCGACCGACCGACCGACCGACCGACCGACTAGTCTGGTATTGTAGCCATTACACTACTACTCCCACATCGATGTAGTATTCCCAGAGAGTAACATAATTGAAAGCTGTATGTGAAAGAAAGGTTCGGCTGTATGAACCCGTGTCACCAAAACGCGAACTTTACCACAAATAAATGACCCGGAAGGCAGTCAACCGAAATATGTTCTATATTTTGACAGCAACCAACTTGCAATTCCACTGACAAAACAACCGAGATGCTTCTAACCAGACTTAAAGCGTAACAAAGAGTTTATGTGTGAATATGTTATGCAAGTTACCTACCTGTTATGAATTATTCGAAATTATCCACGAAAGGTTTCTGTCACACGGTCACTCTTGCGTCTTTCTCGTTCGCCAGTAGCTGAACGTTTGTCGCGTGTAGAACAGTCAATAAGTCAGCGTGATCAAATGGCTTTCAGACGCAGCCATGTGGAACCGCCGCTTACACCCTCCCCCCTCGTAGTTGACGTAGTCAATGTCAAAAACAACCTAATTACGGGTCACGTATGTATGGGTTGAATATGCTCACATGCACCACCCAATGGCCCTCATAGGGTACGGGTGCAGCCAAGCGTGTCACATACGTCATTCTCAAACACAATACTCACCGCTGGCTATTGAAATCCACTACAGTTGAAGTTCCTAAAATATGTGTGTGCGGAAGCCCCATGTCCATGCATGACTTCGTGTGAAACCATGTGTGTTCGTACATGAATGTACGTGACTACTACAAGTGCTCGAGTGCGTATGTTAACTGTAACGGACAAGGCTTTCAACATGCGACTTAGCACATATAAATTAAATAATAACACAAACTATATCCGAGACACGCTGTGAGCGATCTGGTATACTTTTTATGAAACCATGCGTAACTTATCAAAAATAACCCGCAGTAATATTAGAACGTTACGCAAGATAGACATGAATAAAGATGTCTCGTCAACTGTCATAGCAGCCGATACCAGTTGAGTATAGGAATAGAACAAACCCACGCATCTACGAACGGAGTTGACCAACGCCCACCACCTAAAATTAATGACTGGTTATTGAAATGGGCGTGTAGCTAATTCGAAGGTCACTGTTTGTTCAGATCTGACAGCCGACTTCAGTGTACGGCCGGCATAAGCGTGTCCCTAACTTCCCAGCGGTAAACACATTCCTTCTATTTGATATTTCCTATAATGTGTCACCGAATGGACACGATCGAGCAACTGTATGCAGGATAAACTGTAGCACTGGCCAAGCTGTCGTGACTCTTATTTCCAGACTTGGTCACGATTTGTTATTATGGTCAACGGAGCTTTGTGAACTAATAACACGTATATGTAAGCAAGGGCACTCCACGCCTATGAGCACGCGCACATACACAAGTTTAAACAGTCGTAGACACACACACGAGTGGGTACACTACACGGACGCACGCACGCACGTACGCACGTACGCACGCACGCACGCACGCATCACACACACGCACACACGCACACACGCACACCGCACACACACACACACACACACACACACACACACACACACACACACACACACACACACACACACAATCTATTATTATAAAACAACGTTTCTCTGCCTTCTTGCCTGCCTTACTACCCGCTCGCCCGCCCGCCAGTCTGCGTGCGTGTGTGCGCGTGTGTGCGCGTGTGCGTGTGTGCGCGTGTGCGTGTGTGCGTGTGTGCGTGTGTGCGTGCTTGTGTGTGCGTGCGTGCGTGCGTGTGTGCTTGTGTGTGTGTGTGAGCGCGTGAGCGTGTATGTGAGCGTGTGTGTGTGTGTGTGTGTGTGTGAGCGTGTGTGCGAGTGCGCATGCGTGTGTGTATATACGTATGTGTCAATTTAGTCCACATAATTTAACAAGATTTAACAACTACTACATTATGTGAATGATATTTATCAGTAGGTCTACTTTAGTCAGTGATATGGTTCATATGACGCCAGACCTGCAGGTGACGTCACGGTTCACCTGCGGTATGCATTCTTCGGGTGACGTGAATAGGCTGGCGTACAACGGTCCACTTCGTGACTGGTAACTGACCACTAGCACCAAGGTCAAGGGGTGTTGGCGTAAACACACAGACGTCACCCTTCAAGGGGTAAAGTCATTTGTCACAACAATGGCATTGTGGTGGTTATCAGGTGCACACTGGGCGAGTATTTGAAGTGTTGAAATGCGGGCGTGTGCCGATATTTCACAATACTTGACCTCCGCCTGGTCGTTACATCGTGGGTATTCGCTTACCCGTACAGAGCATACGTTGCTTACTACCCAGACCCCAGCACAAATACAAGCGTGTAGCCACGTGCGTGCGAGCGCAGACACAGGCAGACGCACGCACGCACGCACGCACGCAACCCGGGACCGTGTGTGTGTGGGGTGTGTGTGTGTGTGTGTGTGTGTGTGTGTGTGTGTGTGTGTGTGTGTGTGTGCGTGCGTGCGTGCGTGCGTGCGTGCGTGCGTGAGTGCGTGAGTGCGTGCGTGCATGCGTGCGTGCGTGTGTATATCTGTATGCGCGTGTATGTGTGCCACCTGAAGCGTGAAGTTTTTGGTGGCATTATGTTTAAATATGTCTATGGTACCGCGGCTTAGATAAGATACCCCTTATCGGGTTAATTGTGGTTAGCCCATAGTTCAGAAACAGTTATTACGTCTTGTGTTTCTGTTCTGACTCAGACGTAGAAATGACTGTCGCCCAACATAGCTCAATTCGATTCAATAGTTCTAGCGTGCAACTAATATAGAATGTGTTGGATTACATAATTTTTTTCGATGTTAATGCTAGCATCTGAGGGTTATGGGAAAACTTGTTTCTAAACTGAATAAAGGCAACACTGTTTCAACAAAATATAATCCCTATATGGCTCAGGACTGTTGAAAATTACTGGTACCGAATGCATCGCGTTTCCAGGCTACTATAATGGAGACAAAGACACGGTAACCGACCATATATCAAATATCACTGTAGAAAGGCATGCATAAAACAAAGTTTTAAAAAACGGAATCAAACGTTTTACGCATTAGTTGTCATACTTAAATGTACGGGCGCAACAGGTCATCGAGGACAAACTGAACACAAATATTGCCGAGGGGGGAAATGGCATTTTGCAAAGACTGACATTCGGAATTTGGCCGCGCTATGCCTACGCTAGAGTGTAGTGCCCTCTGGACATTGCGAGCATCGCCATGACAATGTTTCAACCTGTTGACACTGTGACCGTCGCTAACAATTGTCAGTAGCACGTCGTCTCTGTCTTCTGGTGCCGTGTCGTGCTGAAGTTCCGGCTCAGCCCACCCTATATACACGTGGGCCCTCAGGCTACCCTCTCTAATTCAAATGGAGGTTTATGCACCCTAGCTCTCTGGTACCGCAACTGTGGTGAATACCCTTAAATACACAAGTGACTGATATTTACGTTATTAGATTTGAGTTCTTCTTAGACGCTTTTTCCAGATGTCTCCGAGATATTTAGTAGACGGATACTAGCACAGCTCGCTCAGCAGTAACGCCTTACAACATAGTCGTACCCATTTAAAGGCTAGCCTCCGTAAATTGCGCTAAACGATAACAGCAACAGGTAAAGCGCATTTCGCGGTGGTCGAGTGGAACAGTTGATAAACATAGTTTATACGTATTGTTTGCCTGATCGAGTCACTTGTGTGACGTATTGTTATGTAATCGTTAAGCCAACCGTTTATCTATCACGATTTTGAGAATGCTTTGTATTTGAGAATGTATACAAACAGGTCATCCAGCGCTGGCGTGTGAGGCAGCTGTTATCGAGTGCACTAAGCTTGAGGGTGATGGCTATTTGCTACCCCGCCACGTCCAAATGCCCTTTTATGGCTGTTCCGATGTACTTATATTTTAGTTTAGGGTTAGTTTTAGGTTTAGGGTTAAGTTAGATTATATTCGATTAGATTCAGGTGGAAGGTGCGTTTGACAAGATTGACATCAGGCGTTTACAAGCATTTGTACGTGGGTAGCAAATAGCCACTTCCAAGTTTGAGACCGCATAATATTGTACCGCCACCTAGTGATTATACAGGAAACCATATAAACGTAAAGCGAGTACTTTCCAGAAGACAATTGGTGTCAAAATGATATTGGAGACCAAGTTCGCAAACGCATGTTAGCAACACAGATATGTATGTCTAACACAGAAAGAATAATATCGCATTCCTGTTATGTAGACCCATGTTGTTTATGTTAGAACAAGATACCTGAAGTAGCAGTTGAACACGCAACGAAAATCTGAAATGTTTTGGATGACTTCATCGTTGAAACACAAACCATTGCGGAACCAGTTAACCAGTGCAGACCTGTTGAGGTTTTAAATGAGAAAACTGGAAATTGTGCGTGAAAATCGACCTATCAAACATCGAGACTATCGTAAAAGGTAGAATGCATATATACGTGTGTATTATATATATATATATATATATATATATATATATATATATATATATATATATATATATATATATATATATATATTTATTTAAACAACAATATATATAACACACACACACACACACACACACACACACACACACACACACACACACACACACACACACACACACACACACACACACACACACACACACACACACACACACACACACACACACACACACACACACACACACACACACACACACACACACACACACACAAGAAACAACAAACAAACACAAACATCACCACCACCAGTCTTATTTGCAAAACAGCTCACACAAGTACCAGCCAGCACTACCTGCAGCTCACACATCATGCTGCTGAGGGTGTGCCTTCACATAATTCCATGTGGCAGATAGTGCTGCCTTCAGCAACTGGTTAGAAGGCTGAAACTCGTAACATGCGTCACCCGTATTCAACTTGCAGCTGAGCAGGCTACAGATTGTCTCCTTGCTCAGATCTGACCTACGATCAATGTAAATTGTCTTCACCATCAAAAACACTCTCTTGCTGTCAGCACTGCTGTTAGAAGGGAACAGCAATGGCAACACGACAGTAGACAAGGCGGCAAAGCGAAGACGTCCCGTGCTTGTTGTCGACGTAGCTATGTCACCCCAGAAAGAGTCGATCCTTGTCGTAATGTTTCGATTATCGCGAAAATCGCGGAAATGTTTATTTAATTAAGGCGGGAATAATATCAAATTAGGAAGGTGAAAACAATTAAAACTGGAGGTGGAATGATAAACTGGAGATTTTATAACACGCGCGGGAGAACGGGAGACGGGGGCCAAAACGGGAGGCTCCCGCCAAAAGCGGGAGAATTAACAGGTCTGTTAACCAGTTAATCAGTAGCAACATGAGATTGTTTCATAACTGTGCACGAAGAGATTCATCAGGTAGGACAAACCGACAGTGTCCTTATATTATACACTTTTTCTAGGATCTACGTCTCGGTGTTTTCATTACTAGTCGATACATAGTTCAACTGCGCCCGGTATATATGATCATATCACGTTTGGTGCGCATTGTAATGTAACCCTTTGAACATATGATAATGATAGTTGGAAATTATGTATTTGATCCATAGATGTTCACAGATTTAAGATCTGTACAGTACGAATCGGTATGTAGGTCGTTGTCACAAGCGTTGTCATCAAAATTAATGTCCCACCGTACTACGACATTATTACCTATAGTTAAATCTTGTTGCCAGCCAGATAAACATACTACTATTACGCCTACATTTACTAACGATTCGTTTCAGACGATATCACGTAGCCGAGTACGGTACGCAGTATCCAGAGGGGGTAATCTGAGGGGCACAAAACCCCAGTTAAGGTTCGCCATAAATGTCAACTCCGCCGTCGCTCTGTCTCCGATCGTGACTTCGAGGGACGAGGATGGTGACGTTGAACATACTTCGCCGCATTTTGTCTTTGCGCAGTGATGTCTTCACATCGAGACATTCAGCTTCTTCGCTGTCTCAGCTTCAATCATGATGTTGGAAGACGGAGGATATGTTGTTCAAATGTCGATACTGATATCAAGAAACAGTTTATCATTATCCAGCAGATGTCAAACCATATTACTGCGCTGTAGGGCATAGCGCATTCCTTGTTAGTTTTGCAATGTGTTTACCATATTACATTATCAAAGTGGAAAGGTTCTTATCTTTGTGTTTGTGTGTGATTTGTTTGAACTCCCGAGTCAAAATTTCATTGTCCGGTAGACACCCAGAATGGACTGGATGGAAATTTTATTGAACCTTGTTAAGCCTTCATAAAATAATATTTCTAAATAATAATAAGTATACTTTTCCGCTAACGAACTCATACTCGACGGGCTTTGAAGTGAATTCGTACAAACAAGCAAGAGCAAACATCGTTTGCTATCGTGCAAGATGCACGATCAATGGACTGAGGACGCACTAGTAAGCAGCGATAACCATGCGCGCTCCACGTTAATTCCGATAATGAAATCGAGCGGTTCACGGTTGACGGCCGCCAGGTGATTAACAACACGGTGTCCTTATATACCATTGCCGGCCGGGACTGGATCAGTTGCAACGCGTCGCATCTCGCAACGTATCGGCTCAGTTTTTCTACTTTGAAGTGTCGCGCCGTACTATCGCCGTGTTTTGTCGCCACAAGAAGTTGCATCATTGTCGTTGGATGCAAATACAACTGACACATCAAAGACATTCTGGACTACCGAAAGCTGGGAATACGCTGGCTAAAGTCGCATTGAGCAGTCGCGTGGTAGGTGTAACATTCTGTTCCGCTTGTTCCAACCGTCGTCACCGAAATATGTGAAAGACTGTTATTTTCAAGTAGCAAAAAATGTGTGTCCCGAGAAGGATAACACGTCGTATGCTCAAAATTCTAGAAAGTGAAGTTCATATCCACCGCTAGGCCATAGTCGTTATAGTGTAGACTTGTTCAACAACATTCGTATTGTTGTGGCATTGACATGAGAGTAGACGTATGCCTATTGTGTAAAGCGTTTGCGTTACTTTCTAAGCAACTTTACCTAAGACGCAGGGATTTGTTTTTCCCTCAGTATTCGCCGCGCGCGTGCTTCCTACGATTGTCGGGTCACGTGTTAGGTGCTCGTTGCGTTTTACGTTCTGAACAACTGATTATCCCATAAGAGGTGAGAATGTTAGCATGTATTTCAAAAGACAGATGTCTTACTTCGTAGATGTGAGTGGGGTCATAGATTAATCCTTGAACGTATGGCTCCCATGGTCACAGTCATCTAGAAGTAAACAATTTACATATAAAACGTAGGGTCTACGCATGCGCGATTGAAGTTTGAAATCCAAACAACAATTAAATTTAGCACTGTCAATACGAGTCGTATAGCTCTCCACATCTAATACCGGTCAACTGATTAGGGATCGCCCGGGAAAAATAAATGCATGTGCATTTCTGGCACATATAACTATGTGCCTTTTTGAAATTTTATATACCCCAAATCTGATAATAAAAATTGGATTATTTTGCACATGAACGTTTAAATAACCTGGTAAATTTATGCATTAACAAAATAAAACAAAATAGTTTTACTACTAATTAGTTTCAATTACATCCCGCAGAGTCTGTGCGCAATATTTTAAGGGGCATATAAGTATCAGTCATATGATATTTCAAATGAACAACAAAACGCTGCAGTGGTCAAGGATTCTAGCCTACTGCTACGAAGATCTAGATGTGTGGATCTTTGGCAGAGTGTCTTTGACAGTGCTAGCGGAGCGGCTCACTCTGCTGGCCGGCCTCCCCCAGTCCCCGCCTTTATCTGCTAGTTACAGTGCTGGGTGAGACGATTCGGCAAGATTGATTTCTCATACATTGAACGATAATAAATGCGTCATGATTATGGAACACCCTAGTGGACAACAGGTGTAATACACAGTCCTATGTCAAAATTACAAAAACACAGTAATACAATATCATAGCATACAATTCTCGTGCTATTTTGTGTGTGCCATAGGGGCACATGTTGCAGGGAAGTGTATACATAAAAGAGCATACATTGTCCACAGTTTGTGTTCTCTGTTAGATATTAAACTAATTTATTTCAATATATCTGATTCCAAATGGACCCGTCAACCACACACCCACCCACAAATATTTTTTATTTTTGAACTTTCGTCCATATTTACACAGCCCCTCACTTCATTGTCGCAGGTTGAGCCAAGCGTTCACAGACAGGTCGAGCGAAGCCGGCACTCGGTAGACGCACCGCTGCACCTGTCCACTTCCGGTGCCTGGTCAAGCCGCAAAGTGACCGCAGCTCGTGCTTGAGGCGTGCCGACGCATGTGGCGTGCACGCACCGGCTGATGGGGATTCTCGTGAGTACGGTTCACCAGAGTTGTACGTCGGACGACAGCGTGCGCGTGGTGGAAGACCTCCCGAACAAAGGTACGTCCTCTCGTGCTGCACACTGCCTTCTGTAACTGGGGCGCAGTGGCTAGAACTGTCACAGAACGTCATTATAGTCATTTGTTAAAGGGATACTCCAGTCAGTGAGAGTTTCACAGCATCCACATACATATGTATAATATATTGGTTGTGCAAAGTAATTGTGCATAAAGATCGTTAATACACAATTAATCACAGTACTATTGTACCATAAAATGCTATGTGGGATTCAAGGCGCTGCCATCTTGAGGCACAGAACGTGCATGCGCCAGTGACGTAAGCGGTTTACGTCACTGGCGCATGCACGTTCGAACATCCTACGTTTGTCCAATGATATTTGATGTATCTAGCACATCGCGATTTGCTTACACCACTATCACAATTAAGCGCGAGACTTCCGCCAAGCTCTGCCTTTTCCAACAATGCGCCAGTGACGTAAACGATTGGGTTTACGTCACTGGTTCAATGCCTCAAGATGGCAGCGCCCGGAATGGAAGATAGCAGGATTTTTTGTACAATTATACCATAATTAATTGTTTATTAACGATATTTGTTCATAATTTCTCTGCACAACCAATATGTTATACATATGTGAGTAAATACTATGAATCTCTCACTGACTGGAGTATCCCTTTAACGCACGTTACAGATATGCCTTACAGTTATAACAGAACGGCTGGAGTCTAAAAGAACTCAAATGAACTGGAGACAGAAATGAACAGAGCGCTCGCGTAAAGATCCCGATTATGTCATCGATCCGAATTGCGTATACGTTTCCCCTTGCGATCCTGAAGGTTGCAGCCTGGCAGAACGTTCCCAGAGAGGTCGAGATGGTATTCGGTTGAACAGGTCTGCCAGGAAGTACAATAATCAGTATAGAGTGGTTTGAGCAATTTGAGCAATAATTTTATAAAAACAACTTAGTGCATCCACAATGTCCCAGTTCTGTTCTGGAGACATACACATTAACCCCACTCACAGGCATGTTACCTTCCCCGCCATTTACGTGACGAACCCCCAAGAAGTCACAATTCTACCATATAGCTTATAGGACAAGTCTACGATCAAACACAGCTAAGATAAAAAGTTTGTTAATCACCACCCGCCTATATAAACACCATCGTTACAACCCTTGGAAGACAACATGCAATGCTGAAGTCATGTCATCTTTTGTGCAACATGTCAGCGTCTGCCCACTGTACCAGTTGTTGAGCCAATAAAGGACACCGCACTGAAAGCTAACAAAGAAGAAAAAGGACCTAACGGGTAGATCGTCAAGTGCAGTATCTACGTGCACAGACCCAGACCAGAGGTATACTGAGAGCATTGGCCAGGCACATATACGCTCAGTGGTGCGCACGGTAAATATTCAGACCTGCAACTAATGTTTTGCTGAGTGTTCAAAGCGTTATTGATAGCTTGCTTCATTTGCTAAAATCCAACGCTAATGTGCTCTCTTTGAAAGGCACAGTCTCCACAGAATATATAATGTAATTACTTTTTTTGCCAGCGTTATTTTTTAAGGCGGCGGGCTTGTTCTGTCAAAGACAAATGTTTCAAACGGGGAATAAAAGGACATTTGGAACCGGAAATGTATTATTATTTGACTCATGCTATTTAATTCCAAAGAGCCCTGTCTACGTCAGTCCACTGTGTTGTTTCCAGGTCCCACCATAATAATTCCTAATTCCCGATCTTTCATTTACACCTCATCCAAAAATCATTTTAAGTATCATCAAAATAAACAACACGTTCCATGAATGGACAGACGATCCGGTTTCTTGATTATTGATCGCGTACATATTTATGTCTCAATAAATTGTTTTTTGTCTGAATATTTAATATTTTCTCCGCGTCCCTCATTCGTCTTCATCAGACTGGTGTTACGACGGGGGGGGGACACAACCGTAAATCAGTCTGCTGAAGACGTCCGCAGGGGGCGGCTGAAATAATCAGACAATAAAACAGTTTAATGAGAAGTAAATACTATGCTAAAGGATATGTTTTTCATAGCCTCGTAGTGCAGCGATGATTTACAGATGGTCATAGAATGCGTCCAATGTCGTAGAACTGGTATTACGATTACAGTGCACGGAGAGTGTCGCTGTCGCTGATGCATAGCGTATCATAAATCAGAGGCACACAGGGACGACGCACAAAAAACTCAATTTAATCTTCTGCCTGCGTAAATGACGGCAACTGGAGGTTGTTTGTAAACGGAGTGAAGTCACGCTAGCAACTGTCACGTCGTGAACTAAACTGGAAGGACTGGGTGCTGAATGTAAGAAGTTAACTTAACTACACCATACATACAAACATGCGTGCGTGCGTGTTTGCATGTTTGCAAGTATGCATACATGCATGCATACATACGTACGTAGGTATGTACGTACGTATGTATATACGTACGTACATACACACATATACACACATAAATACATACATACATACATACATTCATAAATTCATATATACATATATACATACATACATACATACATACATACATACAGAGATACATACATACAAATATACATACAAACAAACAAACAAACAAACAAACAAACATACATACATACATACATAAAAGATACATACATACATACATACATACATACATACATACATACATACATACATACATACATACATACATACACACTACGTACGTACGTGACGTGCGTGGTCGTGCGTGCGTGCGTGCGTGCGTGCGTCGTGCGTGTCGTGCGTGCGTGCGTGCGTGCGTGCGTGCGTGCGTGCGTCGTGCGTGCGTGCGTGCAGTGCTGCGTCGGGACTACTACATACTACATACATACATACATACATACATACATACATACATACATACATACATACATACATACATACATACATACATACATACATACATACATACATACATACATACATACATACATACATACATACATACATACAACATACAATCATACATACAAACATACAAACATACAAACATACAAACATACAAACATACAAACATACAAACATACAAACATACAAACATACAAACATACAAACATACAAACATACAAACATACAAACATACAAACATACAAACATACAAACATACAAACATACAAACATACAAACATACAAACATACAAACATACATACATACATACATACATACAAACAAACAAACATACTTACATTCATACATACATACATGCATACATTCATACATTCATACATACATACATACATATACATACATGCATACATATACATACATACATACATACATACATGCATACATACATACATACGTACATACGTACGTACGTACGTACATACATACATACATACATACATACATACATACATACATACATACATACATACATACATACATACATACATACATACATACATACATACATACATACATACATACATACATACATACATACATACATACATACATACATACATACATACATACATACATACATACATACATACATACATACATACATACATACATACATACATACATACATACATACATACATACATACATACATACATACATACATACATGAATCATGTGACATCTAGTGAGTGTCTAAACAAATTCTGCTGACATATCGATATAATCATGTGATGTCTAGCGGGTGTCTAAACAAATTCTACTGACCAGCTGACATGTCGGCAGGGACTAATCACCCTAGTAAGCAGGGTACTGCGCTTTCACAGAGAGGACATGAATGACAAACAACAGATATTAACACGCTGGATTGGTCGAGGCCTGGAGCAGCAACTGTCGACACTCCACCGACAGACTTCAGGGTGTATGCGACACATATGTAGACACATTACAACCAAGAAGCCAACAAAAGGAACCACAGTATGACCCTGGAACGTCAGCACCCTCCACGCTTGCGGAACAAATGGAAGTTTTCACGCATGACAGGAATTCCCAGGTACTTATTGATGCCAGATGGACAATCGTCGGAAAAACATCTACAGAAGAAGGACATGAGTTCTGGTTCTGCAGAGAAGACACAAAACATCAAAATGGAGTAACATTTATTGTACACAAGTCGGTAAATACATGCGTCATAAGTTGCACTGCTCTCTCTAGTAGACCCAATTCTCTTCGCATTTCTGCAACACAACAAAATATCGTCACCATTCACGACTATGTGCCGACTTCACACAAGACGATGAAGGAATAGAACAGTTTTACAAACAACCAGATAATATCGTAGCCAAAATACAAAGGAAGCGTAAAGGAGCCGTGTCCTGCTTCACTGACAGAATCATGTGATGTCTAGTGGGTATCTAAACAAATCCTGCTGACATATTGGCAGAATCATGTGATGTCTAGTGGGTATCTAAGCAAATTCTGCTGACATATTGGCAGAATCATATGATGACTAATGCCTGGGTATCTAAGCAAATACTGCTGACATATTGGCAGAATCATATGATGACTAATGCCTGGGTATCTAAGCAAATACTGCTGACATATTGGCAGAATCATACGATGTCTAGTGGGTATCTAAGCAAATTCTGCTGACATATTGGCAGAATCATACGATGACTAATGCCTGGGTATCTAAGCAAATACTGCTGACATATTGGCAGAATCATGTGATGTCTATTAAGTGTCTAGACAAATATTGCGTACCTGTTGACATGTCGGAAGGGTGCTGCATAGTGTAAAGAGATTAGTATGTGAAGTTTGGAGCATAGCAGGGTTGACGAGGAGCAACAGGATAGGTCGGACACGACGCGACCAACGACAAGGGTGTGAGGCCTCTCGAATTTACTCACGGTCATCGGCTCATCTTTGCCAACACATTACACGACCACGTGCTTTCTTGAACCACAACACGGCATGCTCCAAACGGCCATATTCGCAACCAGATTGATTACATACTGGTCTCACAACGCTTCAGATGCAGCGTCAATAAGACACACAGAACGATGTTCATTCGCTCCAATGTTGGCAGTGATCATGAGCTTGTGCTCACAACCATCAAATTCATGCTGGAAACAAAGCGCTTTCAAATAAGTCTTCGTATTCGAGTAGTCCTTCTCCCGACTTAGCCAGTAGAGATTCCTGTGAGCAGACGGTACTCACAGTATGGATTTGTGGATATATCATTGTTACCGAGTGTTATCCATAGATTCACCATAGTGCCTGCATGGCGTTACGTTCTGACTTCTGAGAACATTGTGGTTTTAGTATACGTTTTAGAACGTCAGGTGGATATCATTATGCAGCAGAGGCAACCGTTTCATAACTTAGTTTAAATGATCTCAGTCACAGTTTCATCGAATCTAAATGCCCACTCTCGCAAACGCCAAAACACATTTTTGACTATGACAGTTTCAGTGTCCTGCTATGTCACCTTTTTCGGAAATTACTGTAGTCCAGATGACACAAACAAGGTCATCGATGTCGAATTGCGACAATTGCAATTCGGAATCCGTGCCGAGTCATGCGCAGTGGCTTGAATACCGTCAACAAGTGGCGATCGTAAACAAATCAGGTATGTTTACCAATCATAGATAAACGATGACCGCGTAAAACAAGCCAATGATATGTGGTGCGGTCAGGCGTGAGGACACGTGAGGCTGCGCGCGCTTTTGAGGGTTCGCAATGGCGGAGGGAGAGAAGCAGTGTCGTAAACACGACCACGCATTTCGATAGCGATTGATAAGCAACTTAGTTGTGCATCGATGATCGCTCCGTGGTCGCTGCCGTGTCGCGATGCACGTGAGCCCATCGTCGATTAGCTTCGTCTGTCCGGCGAAAGGTGGGTCTGTGTCCAGTTCAGGCCGCGTCTCTTCTGGCCGCAGAGATGACCACAGGTCATTAGACAGCGGCGAGTGTGTGTCACTTCCAGGTTAATCAACTTGTCGTTGACGGGTGTAATCCGTTTGCATGTCTTGCAGTCTATCCCTGTCTCTCTGTCGGCCTCTCTGTGTGTTTTTCTCCGTCTCTTCTAGCTCTCGAGCTTCTGTCCTCATACCCCGCCTCCAACTCACCATTCCTCTCTCTTTACCTTACTCTCTCGCACCGTCTGTTTGTCTGCTCCGCCTTCTCTCCATATCTGTATCGTTCTTTCTCCGTCTAGCTCTAGCTCTGTCTCTCTATGCTCTGTATCTATAATGTGCTTTAATGTTTAATGTGTCTTTATATCTCTGCATCTACTTTTCTCTCTACCCTAAGTTGTCTATCTCCAACATTCCAGCATTATATATAATACACACACACGCACACACACGCACGCACGCACGCACGCACGCACGCACACACACACACGCACGCACACACGCACGCACGCACGCACACACACACACACACACAGCAATGTCATAAAATATATGTTCACGTGACTCGGCTAAGAGCTGGACAATCACTCGAGAAGCCATCATATAAACTACAATTAAACTCATGTATCCTGTTTTAAAATAACTAAATTATTACAGAACAGGGACAAATAATAGTGACATTAATAATAATAATAACATATATGATTGATTGTGCGCGCGCATATGTGCCATACGTGTGTTTATTGCGTGTAACTGCGTAATCGTACAACTTGCCAGCATAAGTAGTATTGTTTGTAAAACTTACGGAACCAAACAATTTGTATAAAGTACACGGTGTAAAGTTTCTATATGCCTACACTTTGTCTGAAGAGATTGTGACATGAAACAGAACATGACTGGATGGTCACCACAATGAGACTTGCCACTGGGGACAGCCACAAAACAGGTGGAAATTGGGAGGTTGGTTTCCCAAACAGGTGGGAGAAATGAGGTTGAGACCACGCTACGTCCCGCTCTGTATGAATTACAACTTCATCGTCTCACCATTTGATGTTTTATTAGAAGTTATGGTCGCACTGGAATCACGCCCAACGACAAATTAAGCGGCTGCAATGTTTCAAGAACTGTAACAAACAACTGCAGAATTGTGTCTACGACGTGGATCGTAAAACAATTCTTTTCGACGAATAGCGCCCAATAAAGGCCTTACCCGAACACCGACGAGTTGTTAGCGGTAGTAGCAGGTGTCCACCAAGCACAATGTAATGCAGTCGTCCGTTAATCGAATCTCCTTTATGGATAACAGATTTCCGCAAATTACATATTCGCGTAGCGCGGGTCAGCGGTTCTTCCAGCGGCTAAGCACAAACAAGACGTTGACGGCGGTAGAGGTAATACAATCTGTCACGCTCCACGGGCGTCTATTTAACCTTACACGACATCGATAAAGGTCATTTCTAACTGCTATATCAAAGTTACATATATATATATATATATATATATATATATATATATATATATATATATATATATATCTTATGTATTATGTTTACGTCATGTACGCGGTATTCAACAAAACGCAACATTACAGTGGCTAATTGGGTTAATAAGTAATGTCGCCGTTTAAATTAATATCGTTTTTTCTTAAAGCATCTTTTCAATACATTAGTTTGCACAAAGTTGATTAAAATTAAATGCTACACATGTAGAATATGAATATTTTATGGAAGAGTTATTAAGGTTTTGTGGAAACGATTTGTTCCTGTTCCGTTCGGTGAATTTGGGAAGTACCAGTAGTCATACATATAATGAAATATGCTGTTGACGCAAAAATATCAAAAGGTTGCATATTGTAAAAACTAAACATAACACCATATGGCATCTCTATAGATCTCTCCGTCACTGTCTCGCCCGCTCTCCCCTTTATTGTCACGCCCTCTTTCACATCACTTGCTCCCCCACCCTGTTTCCTCTTCATTCTGGTCCCTCTTCGCATCCTCTGTCTTCTCTCTCTCTCTCTCTCTCTCTCCCCTTAATCGTCTCTTTATCCCCCTCTCTCTCTCCACTCCCCCTTTTCCTCGCTCTCATCTAATTTATCTAATTGAGTTTTATTTACATATACGTTAACACCCTGCTATCAAGAACGGTTGAACACATCTAACGCAATCTTACACGTATAATGGTTGTATCCATATAAAGAAGTAATACACATCATCACGCTTCGGAAACATCAAAAGACAAACAATGTCCCTCTTGCTAACGATATGTCTTAGACACGCGGTAATAACGAGACGAAATCGTTTCCGGTACGTGCGTTGCTGTCTTGAAATATTAGCCGGTTCAAAGTGGGTCACCGCCGTTTTACTTACGGTCGCTGAGTGATTCTGTCACCAGTCCAGCGAGCATAACGGGTTTCACTCATATAATGCAATTACTATAATGACGTGCTAAACACCACCCGTAATTATGTATGGTTATGATTCTGATGTCGTCGACTTACCTTTGCAACGTGCCAGTTAATCATCGTCGAGTGGCTACTGGCTAGGCGAAGTTAAAGTTCGTCTCCGGTCACAAAATGCGATTATATGACGCGGTTACGTCACACTTCGTGTCCATAGTTCACGATCATATCTCATCATCATATTTATGTTGCGATTGCTCTTCCAGTCGTTGTAAAAACGCTGAACATGTACTATTCGGCATTGTTTATATCTCTGCAATGTAGTAATAATAATGTGGTGCTACCTTATTTATGATTTTGGTTTGCATCCGTTACTTCCGACTGCCAACAATTAGGAATAATTTACCTTTGGAGTATAGGTGGCTTCTTGTGTAATTGTATTCCACACACACACACACACACACACACACACCACACACACACACACACA